>JAUTBZ010141449.1:0-28053 GCA_032361785.1 Lepetodrilus galriftensis | reverse complement strand
AGCGCATCCCATCAATGAGTTATCTATCCAAACACGGTATATTTAATACTTCTTATTGGCGTTGGATCAGAGGTACTGGTAAGTTTGCATTATAAATGAAGCATGGGAAGTTGCTATAGCAGACACGTGACCATGGCAAGCTATCGGTAGGTATAATTACAGCACACGGCAAGCTATTGGAATATTACAGTGACCATGGCAAGCTTTCGGTATATTCCAACCTCCACAGCTATAGTCATAGGCAAGCTATTGGAATATTACAGTGACCATGGCAAGCTTTCGGTATATTCAAACCTCCACAGCTTATAGTCATAGGCAGGCTATTGGAATATTACAGTGACCATGGCAAGCTATCGGCATATTCCAACCTTCACAGCTATAGTCAAGGTACTAGTATTTTACATCGACCACCACACAACAGCTGTTCCTCCTCACACCATCGAGCATGACATTGATTGCTGGCATTGCTTGGGGTGATTGCATGGCATCACTGCTGAAGTCTCATGTTCCAGAGCTGTCCATTTGCAAGTTCTACACAGTGTAAAGCCTGAGTGTCAGTACTGTTCAGCTGGCTGTTAATTAGATACTACAAGCCTTTGCTATCATGGAGACCTTGGTGCTATATTATGTATATGGTGGCCTTTGCTATCCTCAAGACCTTGGTGGCTAAAGTTGAAAACTTGTGGGAGAGAGATTTGAAGGTTTTACGTTTTCCCTATAATAGTTCAGTGATGACTCACCAATGTGGTTAATAGATGGGTGGAAAAGAAACTGCAACTATTTTGTATATTGATGGAAGACCCATATAAACAATAACAAGTGCACATGAACTAAGATTGTAAATCAACAAAATGAAGCCAGTAGGTCATCTTACTAGGTCTATGAAAGTAAATAGTTTAAATATAAATTATATTGAAAAGGCAGCCTGCCAAAAATAAAAATAAGAAGAAAAAAAATATCACCACTCGCCAACGTTGGAAATTTTAATACCGTTGGAATTCACAATTTCAATCTCAAAAGACACTTCTATTTACATTCCTGGTGATAAATCCTTCACTCTTTTCATTTAACCACCAATGCAGCACATAATTGTTTACAGAGCTATATATTTCTCCCCCACCCCCCACTTCCCTCCCAGTCTTTACCTTAAACACAGTTTTTAGTCCACACCAGCAGACCTGCAGATAACCACAAAACTTCACAAAGATCACGTTCAAAATATTCTGATTAAAAATTAACTTACGAATAAAATATCCATTTCCAAAACGACTTTGCGAGATGGTGGGGCTCCCCCACACCTTATCATATGGTCTGGAGATCCATCTACTTATTTCTGTATCTAAGGAAGCACTCCACGACATACTGATCAGGACCAAAATTCAATTGCCAACTCGCTGTGCCGAAAAATTAGATGTTGGCGTCCTACTGATTTCCTACTTCCACATTTCCCTGGGTCTGGCATGGTGCCGAAGACACTGTCCAACAGAGCACATGCCCTGCAGCTCTTAAAAAAAAGGATCCCAGTTTTCCTCACTGGGGTTCGAATACGTCTATGCATAAATTTCGCCAGGAGAATGACTGTAAATCATCGTCGAGTTTACAGAAAAAATTCACCGTCCTGATTTGGATAAATATTGGTTACTTTTGGCACTATTTCCGCCTAGGCTAATGAATAGTAACATGAAACCATAGTTACACAAATCACAAATTAATAGCGGCTCATCGTAAAAGGTGGGAAATGATGAGTGAAAATGGCACTAATCCTAAAATGCTGAAGCTAAAGACAATCTTGAGGACTAGTGCAAAGTATGGATTTTAAAAAACAGTATTTTTCTAATTGTTATTATATGAAAACTACTGGTAAATGTTCTAATATACTGAAACATTAACTTCTAATAGTGTAGGTTTGACATGCAACCAATATTTCTGTACGAAAAATCCACCCAAAATAAACATTAAAATCTATTTTTTTAAATCTATCGGATTCCTCAAGGGAATACAAATTGAGTCTGTTTCAGTGTTTGATCATTTGTACGATAAAACCCTACCGCAAGTTACAGCTAAACATTGAGACTATCGCAACGGCCATCACAACGATAAAATTTCAAGTAAAATCCAGACAAGCAAATTTCAAGTAAAATACCGCCAACAAAACCCCACATTTCAACCAATCTCAGCAAGAACCTCATAAATTTCAAATCACCCCATTTTCCAAGAAATTCACAGTTTCCGCAGCTATCAAATTAAGATGCTAATTATTTTATGAGGGAAAGTGAAGTGTTCATCCCTGTCCTGCACTAGGTCTCATTAATCCCAGAAACAAGGAGACTGATCCCCACCCAGCTTTTCCTGTCCCTCCCTCCAGCTGGAGGGGGCAGACCCCGTAACCCACGCCTGCCGATGACCGGAGCCGATCAATACATAGAGCACAGCCACTGCCGCGGCGTCTAACTACAACAGTGGTGGCTTAACTAACTAACTAACTAACTAACTACATGCAGCGGAAGACTACTGCTCGGGCTTGTGTCAGGGGCTTATGTCACGCAACAAAGGGAGGGCAGTGCTACAGCTGGGGGGCTTGTGTCACGGGCTTGTGTCACATAACAAAAGGAGGCCAATAGGGAAAAATGGTTAGCACCCCTTCCAAGTTCATGTCCAGGGACTCGTATTCGCGGGCACATCTTGCACATACTCGGGCGTTTGGTTGGCGGATGCGTGGACACTCGGACGCACTGGTGTGATCCGAGTCGAGCACTTCCTTTCATAATTTCAGCATAATCTTTCATGAGTCATAGAGAGAGATGAAAGGAATCTTTTGCTTTGTGAAAAGAAGACTTCAGTGGAGACTAGCAATCAACGCAACAGAAAGGAAGCTTTTGTTTTTGGCAGAGAAATAAAGAGTAGAGGGGAGAGCTCTGGTGGGAGGCATCTCTTTTCAAGTGCATCATAAAGTTCAGTGTTAGGAAACTCGCGGCCGACACACCTGCTGTATAACTAGATATTAAATGAAAAAAATCGCTCCATAATCTTTTCAAATTTGAAGTTATTTCCAGTTTATTTTTTAGTTATTTTTTAATTTATTTTGTTTTAAATTGGGATTTATATCCATTTCCATAACACTTTTTATAGTTAACGTGTTTTGTTCCATCATGCAGATTTGTAATGCATGTCCATGTTTATGTAACTTCTATTCAGTTGAAACTTCTGTAAAAGCTAACTGTTAAATATGCTTTTACTGAGTTGGCATTACTCGTCATATCACATTATATTATTGTGACACAACCTTGTAAAACCTTGGTTCCAAGGGTTACCAGTTGAAATGCCATGAAAATAACCATGCAAGTATATATATATTAATGACACAATCCTCAAAGACATTGGTTCTTAGGGATTAGCAGTTGGAAGTTTGGACTGACCTGTGCCTTGTATCGTGGACATTTCTGCAGTCCTCTGCCCACCGGAATCCATTGGCAGGGTACTCGTTGTGAATGCCCTTCACCGAGATGAAGTATAGCCACTTCACAAAGGGAAAATACTGCATATTGTCGCTCCATACTGCAAACAGAAAAATAAATAAAATTAAATGGAAATTTAATAATAAAGGTGTTTATAAAAGAAAAGGCAGTCATGTGTGTGTCCTCCAGATTTGACTGAATTAGTGCTTTACCTCGCAACAGGAATATTTTGCCCATACGTGGACCATGTATAGAATGTTATCACGCTCAGCATGGTGTATTTCAGTGAGGTGAGGCTTAATACTGTTTTCAACAATAACTCAGTAATATTGTGTTGATGTTTATTTCTATTTTCCTGTTCTTTTTTTTTTTAAATTGGGGTTGGGAGTTGCTTTCAACATTCTCAGTATCAGCACAGCTTGTTTATTGTACGAAGAGAGCCTGAAATAACTGTGTTACGGTAATGCCCAACAACCGTGGCTAGTGCAATAAACTTAATTGATTCCCATGTATAACAATAATAATAACATTGATGTGACCAACACATTGTGTAACAAATGCTGAGGAGCTACAATGAGATATATGAGAGGGGAAAAAAAACAATAATAAAAAATATCAAAAATAATACGTAAATAATACTATACACAACACTCCAGTCATTTTTCATCATGGCTAATAAACAAAGTCAAATAATCTAGGGTTCATTTAGCTATCAAACTCTCGAGTAGGGTTGGTGGTCGGGGTTATGGTTGTGGTTTGGAGGGTAGGGTAGCGGTAGTGGCGACTTTTGGCCTCCTAAATGATGCGGACAATGGCAAAGCAATATTACATTTCCAATTAAATCACTCGTACACATGTTAGTAATGAAGCAACATTTCCTATCTCAGCTGCTATTCCGAGGTTGAAATAATTAAGCCACTAGGAAAAAAACGGAGGCAACCCGATATGACTTCAGAGAGATGGAGCAAGGAGAATGGGGAGAGGGGAGAGGAAGGGGGAGGAATAGAGACATTCAGCCATGGCTGAAACGTGCGCGTATTTCTGGGGCGATGGCGTGAATAACAGCCTGCCCTGTTTTTCGCTAGAGATGGCAAACAATACACTAAAAAAACACTACTTTTAAAGCAGATATCAATTTTCCAACAAAGATGAAAAACGTTTAACAGGATCGCTTCATTCGAATTTCTTTTCGAAACAATGCTATGCATTGAAGCATATCGCATGGTCATCACAAAAAAAAAAAACTAAATGTTGTAGCCATCCAAGGACACAATTGGTAAAAAATAAATTTGGGATTTTTCTTTCTTGATCCGACATACACAATTACACTTTGAAAAATGAATGCAAAGAAATAAGGAGACCTCCTGGTGAGCTAATTTTGCGTGGAGATTCTATTGGTGGATTGGGGGAAGCCCCTTAACCTTTTCTCTGCGTGATTAACCACGATCGCGGCTCTATTGGCCGTTTTCAGAATTCACAATTTCTGGCGGAGGGAAGATAAAGTGTTGTTACTTGATAAATGACCAGCTCTGCGAACCTGTGACTAAAACACAAACTCTTCTAATTTCGCAACACTGTTATCCAAAATAAAATAAAATTTCAAATGTGGATTATATAATGTGCAATATATAATGTGCATGCTATTATTATTCTTAAAAATAAATATTGATTGAATTAATGTTTTATGTCGCGGCCGGGAATCTTTCACCCATAGGCGACGACTAAATGTAAATAAACTGTATAAATGTATATATAAACTGTAATATTAAAACTGTACTTTTCAACAAAGCAGTCAAACAAAAAACATTAATTGAAGTTTATTGAGATTCTTGGTTCAAAAACTTCTGAAATTGCCACTTCGTTCCGGAACCAAATATTTTCAACCTCCTCTACAACACAGATCCCATCCAACCAAGGCTACAAACTCTAAACACATTAGATAAATACAAAACCCTGTACACAAATTCACAACAAGGAAAACCCCTGACTGCAACCTCCAAACACATACGAAACCCTCTCAACAGTGTACAGAGTTCACAATGAGGAAATGCTAAGTTTCTGGAATACCGAAGCTCAGCGGGACAGAGTCTTCAGCATAGACCAGCGCTTCCTCTGCTACAACGCTAACACAGAGTGGAAATACAAGTGTAGCACAGTAGCAGATGAGAGCTGTGTGTGAGAGCTGTATACGAGAGCTCAATACTGGAGCTATAGACTGGTCGACAAGCGTCCTATTGCATAGAACTCACGAGGTTCACATTTGCTTGAAGCAGTTCAAAGCTTGAGAAAAGTCGAGCGATAAAAACGCATACCAGGATGAGACGGGTATATAATTATACATAGACTTTCACCGCTATCAAAATAGACCATTATTTATTTGTTGTCTTTTACAATGTATTGTGAGAATAATGGGGAGAGGGGGGAAATATTGCAAGTTTTGGAAACAATATTTTCTCCTGCAGTCCATCTTTGGAACTATTGTTCGGACATTAAAGATCAATGTATTTTCTCTTTCTTTCTTGTCTTATTGATGAAACTGATCTTGTGACCGATGACAATTTCTTTAAGCTTGCTACTGTGACAGTGAACATTTCTGTACCAAATATACATGAAGATTTTGGTATCACATAATATATCGGGGGAACAACTACAGACCTGAAGGTAATATATCGGGGAACAACTACAGACCTGAAGGTAACATATCGGGGGAACAACTACAGACCTGAAGGTAACATATTGGGGAACAACTACAGACCTGAAGGTAACATATCGGGGAACAACAACAGACCTGAGGTTAAAATTATCGGAGAACTACTACATAATTGGAAAACAACTAGACCTGAAGGTAATATATATCTGGGGGGTGGGGGGCTTTGCCATGAACCCGAGAAATACACACAAGATCCATATTGCCGTTTTTCTATCCGTCTATTTTCTCTTTGCAATTCCTTTCCGCACGGGTACCTGCTCGGGGTCTCGTAAAAATCTCACACCTAGCATTACTAAGGCAGCCATTGTGGTGGGATGGCTGCAATCCAAAATCTCCAGCCCTCGTCCTCGATGGCCCAGGCACCATCAAAGCCTGCTCAATTGAGTGCAACATAAAAAGTTAACCCTTTGTGTTGGCCTTCGTCTGCTCCACTGACTTCATTACAGATGTGGCGGGCGATTGGCGGCTTCGGTAGAGTTATGTTTCCTGTGTGCTGACCCACCCCGTTGATCATTACGATGGCCGCCGACATCGGTTACCTGGGACAATATTCTGCACGCTAATACTTCCTATCCATCAATTTAGATAGATGTTGGTGCCAGTCGACTGAGGAAAATAGAAACCCATTCCGTTGATAATTACGTTACGTTATCGTGTGACAATATTCCGCTTGTTAATTACCTATCTGGCAATAGACGTTGAGTAAGCTGTCTGAAGGAAATAGTATCCCATTCCATTGATCGTTTCATTACATTATACACAACAATATTCTGCATGCTAATACCTCGTATCCAGAAATAAGACCTGGGACCAGTTGACGAAGAAAAATTTAGAAACAATGACAATGGTGACGACATTACATTCCCGATGACAATATTCTGCTTGCTAATACCTCAAATTCAAAAGGAAATATTAGGCTAGCTGTCCAAGAAAAAAATAGAAACCCATTCCTTAGACCAATTACGATGATTACCCATGGAAATATTCCACTTGCTAATACCTCATAGCCAGCAATAGATGTTACACTAGTCAACTGCGAAAGAGACGGACACATATTCCATTGACTATTACGATAGCGATTTAGCGCACCAGAGAAATATTCCTATTGCTGGTACATGTATTACCTCGTATCCAGAAATGGATATTTAAACCAGCCAGGCGAGAAAATAAAATTAACTAAATAAACTCTATATAAAGGAGAAAAACTAAATAAACTCTATAATGGAGAGATGTGGTAAAGAAAACAGCCAAACTCCATAATCGTAGGACGTGGGGGGACAATGTACGCTGGCGACAGTGCCGTATCTAGACGATAACGTTCATGCGTGATGAACCAGCATTAACACAATGGAAAGGTATATAATGTCTTCCAGCTTACAGACATCCACGCCACAAAGTTGGAGACACCGCGGGATGACTTGCACCGAATCAACTACAGTAATCACCTTCCTTAGGCAACACACGGCTATAAATATTCTAATTTTGACATTTCAGTAGTCTGCTGAATAGGTCGTCTAACAGCATGCATATTACATTTTATTACTGTTGCATGAATCCGGCACTGAATCACGAAATGCTTGGATACACCATCTATCATTAAAACAACTTGGGACACTCGCGAAAGACCAACAATTTCATAGGATTCACTTGCTAACGGGGCCATAGTTTTTCATTGGGTTTTTGAGTTGTTTTCAATATTCTTTCACTTGCTCAAGCCATGATATAAGTGAATAAAATAATGAAAACAGCAATACTATTAACCACTTAAATCTGAATTTTACATGTTCTAACATCAATCCAATGATTCCAAGTCAATCCAATGATTCCAAGTCGCTATTGTTTTATTTATTTTTATACAGAAATTTTTATTTATTATATTATTTATTATCAAAACTAACAATAAATTCTGACTGTAGTAAGAAGTAAAGTTTTATTTTAGGAACCTTTTACCACGATAACCAATTTCCATAATCTCGATATCGACATTCGCGCGATAATCAGCAGACCAGCGATGTAAACAGACCTCCACGATTGCACAAATTTAAGAATGCCAGTCTTGATGTAACTAGTCACCGCTCCGATGTGTGCCTTTGGCGAAAAGGGGAAAGGTGAAGCTGAAGGGTGGTGGTCCTCTCTCGTTCCAACCCCCCTCCGCACCCTACTCCCCCCAAATCTCGCCAGGGCCGTGGCAAAAGGCCACAGCCTCTCATCAACCTCCACCTCAATGTATCCAAAATGTGCACGACTACGCTTTGAAACAGCTCGGGGACACGGGGGCAGAGAAATGGCAGGGGCTAGTTACCATACCAGCTGAGAAAACAACATGAGAGCCTTAGACTCCCCCACCTCCTTGGATGTTGCTGCGAGTCTCCACTCCATGAGTCTCCACTCCACTCCAAGCTTAGGGTAGCGGGGACTCGGAATGGATCGTTGCCAGTAGGGATGGGTGTAGACCTATCACTGCTTCTCCGATGGCCATTTCTTCATAAAGCGCGCACAGGTGTCGGAGGAGATGAATGATATCGTATGTTCGCGTGACCTACGTGCACCGCGTAACAATGTGTCGACTGTACACGCACACATGCGGATGGCTACATCACACGGCTGTACGTATGTATGTATGTGTGCATGGCAAAGTGTTGGCTCCATCTGTCATCGAAACTGCAAAACCACGCACCTACATCAATCCCGTAACACTCTACATGCTGGAGGCAACCAGAGATACCCTAAAAAGCAGTGCATGTGCCTAATTCAGAAGAGTGTTAACCCTCTCCCTGCTGGATTAGACAAAAGCACTGCTCATTAGGGCATGTGCAGTTGCCTTCAGCAGAGAGATGGTTAAACTGTAATGCATCCCATGTTTCCGCCACATAACAATTGGGCATAAATAATATTGGAATGTAAACGTAGACAATGACAGCACCCCAGCTCCACTGACGCCGACAAATACCATGATAATATTTAATACATAAACAATAAATGACCGCCTAGACTCTCACTTGGTTTTAATTTTTAATGCATAAACAATAAATCGCAACTTTCAATACCATGGGACCAGGTACGGACTTGCACGGAGCAGGCGAGATACGTCTCCAGCTACACCACCATGGCCATCACTATACCATTTCAATAGTTTATTACATTAAACGGCTATCTACAAGGAGATACTAGTATCATACTACAGCGTCCTTCTGGTCGGGTTAAGAGAGACGACGGTGTAAAGTGGTCTTGTGCGTCGGGGTGTATAGTAGTTGTGTGTGTCAGGATATGAAGGATTAGGAATAACTTCTCCCTTCAACAGCCTGTGATGATAGAAAACACATCCCATAGAATAGGAAGCTTTAACCCACACACAACTGCAGAAAGGAAAAAGTAGATGAAAAAAACCCAGAATAATATTCTTGATTTTCATACCGCTTTACAAATACATGCTGGACAGTGTGGACACACATATTCAAAAGGTCACTGAGGTCAATCTTTAAAAAATGCTCAGAAAAACGCTTGACCAATAAGAGGATCTCTATCTTCTTAATCAAAAAACATATTAACAGCGATTCTCTTGAATAAAAAAATGCAATACAGCGACACCCTTGAATAAAAAATACTACACAACAACTGCCTTGAATGAAAAATGCGATACAGCGATTGCCTTCTAACTAACAGTGCAGGGGGGGATCATCAACAGACAGAGGAAACTCTAGTCGATGGCATTCCGAGGCAATTGTCACCTCTCCCACGTAATTGTGAGTGAATATGGAGTTTAACGTCGCTGCGGGAATCTTTCACCCATTTGCGACGATTTCCCACGTAAGTAAACACAACTAGGCAATGGGTCCTTGGCAATGGGGGTCTGTTTGAACTGACATAGACTCGCCCAACTGGGGTCACTTTACACTTGATCAATAAACTTGACACAGTGTTTAACCCCTTGATTGTGTTTCAATACAATGTTATGCAATATGACAAACAGATCAATTTGGGTACTGAACAAAGTTTTATCAAGTGACATGTTGCATCTAGTTGAACATTTGTAAAGAGTGGTATTAAACAACAATTCATTCATTAATATTAACATTATTTCATTCATTATCTCGCATATGGTACTGTATATCAAGCTTGTCTTCTGACCCAATTACCTCCTACATTTGACTTCATCTATATTTAGCTGTAAAATGTGAACAAATTTGGAACCAAATCCAATTTTCATATTTTCGTACAACCAAATCCAATTTTCATATTTTCATATTTTCGTACAACACTGGTATACAAGAAATGGGGTGCTAACACACTATGGGAGGAAAATGACAATGACAGATGTCCCAGATTTACTGGGATCATATAACT
The DNA here is from genome assembly GCA_032361785.1 of Lepetodrilus galriftensis. Classification (NCBI taxonomy): domain Eukaryota; kingdom Metazoa; phylum Mollusca; class Gastropoda; order Lepetellida; family Lepetodrilidae; genus Lepetodrilus; species Lepetodrilus galriftensis. The sequence goes on along the minus strand of JAUTBZ010141449.1, from coordinate 17,544 downwards.
TATACATATTGTCTGTAAACTCTCTGTACACTCATAGCCTAGGCCCACCTTTGGTCAAGTTAGTTGTTTCCACAGGTATCTCTTTTCCGCGAATGTCTCGCTGACTTTGCCTCAGACTACCGATATCACCAGGATGGTTCTGACAGGGATAACTTGGATCATCACGGGCAAAATCCGCCACGACAGGCGACTTCTTATAATAGCCGGAAAAATCATAAAATATTCGTCTGTATGACTGGTCGAGTCAGGAATTGGGAATAATAAACCTAGTTTCAGAACTGTGGCGACAGAGTTATGGACGACTTGAACATAAAAAGAAAGTTCAACCGTTGGCTTTTCAAAACATTCGGGACACAACCTAGATTTAAAATTTGAGGTCGTTACTCTGCATCATTGTTGAAGAATAATAAATAATGCTGGGTGCTGAATACATTGATATTCAATAGAGGCCCGGGAAGTAACTTGGAAATGGTATGAATCAATGAAAACAGATAACTCAGATTTCAATTTAAGTTAGTGTATGACTGATAATTAAATCTACTCTCATCAAATTCAATAAATTAAAAAATCTCTCATCAAATTCAATAAATTAAAAAATCTACTCTCATCAAATTCAATAAATTAAAAAAATATTGTTAACTAGTGGAACATGATGAATAGGTAGCTGGGGGGGCTGCTCCTTTATAGCTGTTCTGTCTGTACTTTCTGACGCATTCACTGCGGTGTTGATCTTTGGTAACTGCGCATGCATCGGACATAAAGTACAGACAGAACAGCTAGAAAGGAGCAGCCCCTTGGTGTATTACCCATGTAGTCATCTAAAATCCAGATACTTTCAGGTGTACCTGTTTGACCATAATATTTAACGTAAACTATCTATGACTATATGCAATTAAATGTAGATTATGTACCCCATTTAAAATCATTAATTATACAGAATATTTGCACATGTTCCGAGTGTGGCTTACTGTTGTACTCAAGTAAGCGGTCATCTCTTGCCACTTGTAGCAGTCTAGCCTACTCCGGCAGTCGATGAGCAAACACAAGATAACACACCTCAGAGTCGGCCTGCTATGCCTAGCAACATGTGGACTGTAATGGATAGTTAATCCTGTCTTGTCGTGGGATTAAAAACATCACAAATAATCTAATCGGATACTTCCGCAAATTAAAAAAAAAGAAAAAAAAAGAAGATATCCTAAGGGGGATAATTTCATAGTTTGCAAAACTTTGTAATGTGAATCATTATTCAGGTTATAATTTCTAATTAACCTTCTCCCTCCTGTGATTTAGTTCAGCACAGAGAGGGTTTATATGGATTAAATGTTATCCATTCATCAGTTGTTGTCACTGTTATTGTGTGAATGTGTGCAACTGCTACATCACTTGTGTGTCACTGTTGCATCACTGTCACGGTTACATCACTGTCACTGTTGTGGGACTGTTCTGTAACTGTTGGAACTAGGCACTGTTTCATCATTCATATTATTTCTTTCTTCTCCATCTTTTCTTTTCTTTCCCTTCACTTAAGTTGTAATAACTTGTAATCTATCCATTTCATCTCGAATAAAATATGTTTAAACTAAAAAACTTGTTATCAATCTTGTGTCATTGTGTGACTGTATATTTGAGTTGGGTGTATTGTTTCACTGTGTATATTGTACCACTGTTGTACCACTTTGCAGTGTCACAGTTGTAGTGTCACAGTTGTATCACTGTTATGTCACCATTGTATCACTGTCATGAAACTGTTGCAGCACTGTTAATAGGTACCTACTGTTACTATGTTTTGAGCCACTGTCATTGTGTCACTGTCACATCAATGTTGTTATTGTAATAAAGAAGTACCTACCATTGTGTTGCTGTCATGTAAATGTTGCATCACCATGTAACTACTGTTAATTTGTAACCTTTGTGTCAATATTGTCCCACTGTCATTGTGTCACTGTCACATCGTTGTTGCATCACTGCTGTTAATGTAATAAAGAAGTACCTACCATTGTGTTGAATCACTGTAACTATTGTTATTGTGTAACTGTTGTGTCAATGTTTTGTTATGTGTTGTTATTGTACCTGTATATGTACACATCGTTTTGAGTCCATTTTTTTAAAAGAATGTTTTAATCATATATAGTGTGCACCCCTGCGTGAGAGGTCAGTTTTGTGGGATAAAAAGTGCGCACCATACACACGATACAACGGTAATGACGAGGTACATACCCTCAGTGAGGTTGCGGCCGGGGTTGAAGTCTCCTGGCTGCACACTGGGAGGAACGAGATCACAACTAGTACTGCGAGACACTCGGCATCCATACGCAGGATCAACTCTGAAACAGTACAAATTTGTTATCATGCTATGGAATGAACAATGGTACAATTCATTGCCTAAAATATGCATACAAATCTCTTCCTAGGCTTTGAGATTTCCTAGGCTTTGGGATTTGAGTGTTATAAAACTAGAAAAATAATCATTGGCACGATTGCTCTGCAAGACATCAGCATGCTAATTGTTGTCAATCATGGACAATGTGATCGTGATGGTTAGACAATTTTAACCCTCTCCCTGCTGGATTAGGTACAGGCATGGCTCTTTAAGGCATCTTTGATTGCCTCCAGCATGAAGGGAGTTAATGACATTAAACTTTTTATTTCCTTGTGGGACATCCAATGGATCTATTCTAGTTTGTTACAACATTGTCTTAACAAAACAGTAAATCTACAAAGTATCAAAATAGAAAGGAATTTGTCCTTATTTATTTCTAATCTATAAAACAATAATATATCATCCTGGATCGTATTTCTTACTCATGAACCTTTTTATCTAATCCATGAAACAATAATTTCGTCTTGAATTACCAACCCATTTAAATAGCCATAATAACAACGTAATCGCAATCACAGATTTAACATGAAAGTGCTTTAAACTCACTTGAAATCCTGATATGGTAAACTGCAGCAATCTCGTCTCAATGTTATTGCTTGTCTTAAATGAAAGCTGTAAAAATGCTGTACTGTAATCTTTATAGTCTTCAACAGTCTTAGGTATCCACTAAATCTTAAAGCTAATCGCTCCGCAATCTGAAATAAACAGAAGAAAACATTTGACAGCTACTGGTCTTGACATGCATAAAGTTCACAATTACAAAAACTCAATCCAATTATAAAACTGGATTGGCTCGTAAAATGTTGCGCACTTTCGACTTCAATTTTCAGTTCAAGATTCATGAATAAATTAATTCGTAAATTATTAATGTTTAGGAAGTATTTATTGCCGTTGTGTTGGCCAATTCTGGAAGGGGGAATCAATACTCACTTTATGTAATCTCTTCTTTTCACTACTAGGATATCTGCAATACGGTAATGAATCAAAGATGGCCTGGAAAACAAATAAAACAACATTAGAAACATGGCACAAAAATACTGGTAAATAATCCAGCTGGGGATTGGTTCCAAATACAAAGACTTGTTTTAGGATGCAATGGCATAACTGCTGATGACTATATCTAAGGGCACTACATAAAATCATGTGTGTATATTAATATTTTCATCGTCATCATTATTATCATTACCATCATTGCTGCTACTACTATTATTGTTACTATTATTATTATTATTGGTGTTACAAAATGTTGTGTGTGTATCATCATCATTACTATCATTGTTACTACTACTATTATTATTATTATTATTATTTATATTATTATTTATATTATTGAAAATAAATTGTTTGCTGAAGTAATGCTAGTTTTTTTGCTAATGATTGGAATTATGAAAATTAAATTATAAAAAATCTCATAACAACATGTAAAACTTTCACCCCAAACCAAACTATCTTTTACTTTATTAACACTCTCCCTGCTGGATTATAATAGACCATCTCAAGTTGCCTCCAGCATGGATAGAGTTAAACTGCTATTATTGGCTCAGATTACTTTTGGTGCAAAGTAATACTTTTTGCAAAAAAAAAATACAAAAAAAAATGAGAACTTGAAGATGTCCAATTATCATGTGACCTTTCCAGTACAAGGTCATTGCCATTATTTATTCTTGCTGGGAGCTTAAATGCTCACAACTGATGATGTTATCACATGACTGCTTTATTGATGTTCATAGCCCCACAAGCCCTAGCCAACTCTCGCCATGTTAACAGTATCCGAAGGGACATAGAGCGTTAGTTATTTTTGTCATTATTAATAATCAAATGTAGATGGTTAAAAAAATATTGACAGGTATGTTTCTTTCCCACCATGTTTCATGATACTGTAGAATAAAGATAACAAGAGCAATACGGTATATCAAAACTACTGAAACCTGCAACATCTGTAGAGTTGAATGTTGCAGTAAACCTGCGAGAACCAGCTAGTATTGACAGACCAAGGACAAAAACTGCATTTCCATGGTACAGACAGTGCATCCTATTATAATTGCGTCAGAAATGTAACTTTCTCAAACATTGACACTGGATTCCCATGATGGGATTCAATGCTACATCGTCTTACAATTGTGCATCAGTTTAAATTATTGATCCAGGCCAACAATTGCATAACGAGGAAAAACAAATCAATTATATTAACTCTACCATTATTGATAATTAGAACAGTATCATCACACACAATACAATATCGCAAACATTTACTTAACGAGCCATGGATCACGACACCGCCAGGCATGTATGGATCTCGCTACGATAAATCATTAAAAGCCTTCACACGTTCATGATTCATTGCAGATCAATACAGTTATTATTGATCACGGAATTATCTGTGTGCAGTGATCATGAGATAATCCCCCATGAAGAACAACCTAGTTTTCAATTGCCCCACAGTCGACCAGCACAGTTCCGACTGACTGCTGTTAAGTGATAAGTTCTTGTTTTCCAATATATGGATGGATGCCTTTCTCCTTCCTTCCCTCATTATCTACTTCCCTGCTATCTCTTTACCTCACCTTCCGTCCCTCCTATGGTGATTTCTCCCTCCTTCATTTATTCTCTCCCTCTCTCTCTCTGAACCTATTTTTCATTTGTAGACCATACTTCTGACTGACTGCTGTTCTTTTCCCCACAATATGCTCTCTCTCTGTCTCTCTCCTCCCTTCTCTCTCTCTCTCCTCCCCTTTCTCTCAAAATATTGTTCATTTGCTCCATACTAGACCATAGTTCTGACTGACTACTGTTCTTTTTATTTTGTTTCCAATATGGATGCTCGCTCACTCACTATCTCTCTCTCTCTCTTTCTCAGCTAACCAACATTGTTAGCGACCAATTCTGCCGCAATACAGACCGTAAAACTCCTGAGCCAGACACATTAACGAGAACAGAGCTGTAGAGACGTTAGCCCGTAGGCCACGGTCCCGATATAAAGCTAGATGTCACCACCGCAGAAGCAAAATGCTCCTGGCAAACATGGATTAAATTGTCGTATAAACTCGGAAAACCAATGCTTGCAGAAAAAGCCCCCAACTTGCATGTTGGATAATAAGGACTTGTCCAGCCTTTCATCATCGGCTGTGGAACTGCCGATGTTCTCATAATATGCCTTTGATGTCGCTTGCAGCATTTATTGTTTCAAACTTGATGCCAGGCATAAAAGTCCCAGTTGGCAAGCCTGCAGAGAAAAAAAATGGCCAAGGGAGGGTAGGAGGGAAAAAAAACCAGGGATATGTGATGAAAAGATTGCCCAAGACTCGCTTCTTAATGCAAATCTTTAGTGTCTTCTACATCATTAAAGATCCCCAGCCGTCCTTTCATGTGATGTTTATCATGCCCGCTTTGGTTAACCAAGCAAATGGTGGCTCTTTGCAGTCAAGGGAAGTAGGCAACTCCATCACACTATATATATATTTATTGCCCATAATTATGCATCTCTCTCCACGCTCCGCTAGCTTTAATGGACACGGCGAGTTCAAAGAGAAGTATATGTGCAGGAGAGGGAAAAAAGTAGTTTGTGCACTTGTGCGTATGTGTGAGCCATAGGATACAAACTTTCGATACATTATTTATTTAACAGACCTCAATTGGTCTGAAAACAGTTTAAAACTTGACTTGAATATTGTTTGCACAGAAGAAATGTATTGAATATTCAGTTATGATTGTAGTAGTAGTAGTGGGTATTAGTGGGTATTAGTAGTTGTCATAGTAGTAGTAGTAGTAGTAGTAGTCGTCGTAGTCATAGTAGTAGTAGTAGTAGTAGTAGTAGTAATACCGTAGTAGTAGTCGTCGTAGTCATAGTAGTCGTAGTACGAGTACGAAACTTTTTAAACACGATTTCATGATCAAGCTCAAATTTTATATGGGAATTACCGTATGCACAAAACTTTGAGTTGAGCATGAAAATCGTCCTCAAAAATATTGCGTAACCTCGGGACCAGGTTTGGATTTTCGCTGGTAACAAACTCGGATGGTGCAGCAAGCCAGGGAAGTGTGATGCCATAACAGATACTGCAGAGACTTGAAAGTGCATCATCACTCTGCTACCATCACGGTAAAACACTTAGCATGGGCCGCGGCTCCAGCTAGTCTACACTATCATTAACCACTCAACTACAACCAACTCATGTCCTACTTATCACCATCGTGGCCTTGCTAATTAATCTGTGAGCTGTTCCCCCCATTCCTCCCAAATTTTCACTGCTTTTACCAAAACCTGCTCGAGATTAATACCAAATCGGCCATTACGAAGAATTGGATTGGGAAATTGTCTAACACTATCTGTGAAACGAAATGTGTTTTGAAGGCTTAGCGATCCAGAAAGGGTCAATAGCTAAAGCAGATAGCACTCGTAGGGTAATAGTGTTCACTGGATTCAACCACTCAACCTGCAGGGTGCCACTAGCTTTCAAAATTTGGGGAGATTTCCGCCAGCTAAAACGTCAAATTATGAACAGCAATTTACGATCGCTCCCTCAGCTCAGGTAAGGGTAATTCTCAGGTTTGAAAGTCTGGGTCGAGATTTGTTCCCAGCTGACCCCACAAAGATAACAAAAACACAGATGAGGAACTGCACAATTCACAATACCATGTAATTATATGCCGACAATATGATAAGATTTCACAACACGATGTATATTGTATAACTGACATATCCATAAATTTCTCTTCATGAATCGTTTTGCATGTTTTGGGGCTCTTATTTTGGGAGGTAAAGAAAAATGGATGGTGAGGGGTGTGGTGTGTGGAGTTGTAAAGTAATACTAGTTTGAATTGAATAAAAATTAACATAGTTTGAATACTAGATTATACCATAGATATGCCTATAATTTCTCACCATGAATGTAAAAGTACAAAAAAAAATCTCCTGTCATGAAAAAAAATAAGTTAATCTGCCTTTCCGCTTAATTTAATCACTCAGATATTCATAACTTCACAAAGCTGTGTGTCACAAGCACTCAGATACAACAGTAAAAGCTGGCAGACAAAGCAAGATGGGGGCACGGCAGGTAAAGCCAGAGATATGATAATATTGCAGCCAGGACACATAAATGTGGCGAATGCTGTGAGAGGAAGATGAAGTAGGCCGCCCTCAGGCAGACGGCCGCAATGTTTCGAGTACGAGACCTCGGCACTGCCGACACACTGTGTACGCCAGAGTGGAATGACAAGATCACAGACAGCACACAAAGACTGACTCGAACTTGAGACCCACCCACCACTGGAGTTGAAGAAGACTTCACTAGCTAGTACTAAAAGAACAGGAATCGTCGAACAACCAGACACCTATAAAATGCAGTCAACTTGAAAACTGAGATAGAAGGATAACGAAGAAAGAGGGAGAGGGAGATGGGGAGGGAGGAAGTGAGAGAGAAAGAGAGGGAGAGAAAGAGATAAACTAGTACTGAGAGAGAGAGAGGGGAGGAGAGAGAAATGGAGAGAGGGGGAGATGGAGAGAGAGAAAGAGAGGGAGAGAGATAGAAAGAAACTAGTACTGAATAATTAAATACAGTTAAAAAAAATGAAGAGAAAGAGGGGGACAGCACAGACATAGAAAGAGATAGATAGTAAGGAGAAAGAAAAAGGAAGGGAGAAAGAAATGTACGGAGGCAGAGAAATTAAAGTTAGTGAAGAGAAGAGAGGAGTCTCTTTAAACGTCCCCTTGGAGTAAACAGCTCACCGGCCAGGCGCATATTTATGATGTCGGCTGACGGCCTACTGAAATCTAGAGCTCTGACATACAGATCTTTGTGAAGGGAGCAGATGAGAAGGACAACTGGCAGGGTTATTTTTTTTCTTCCGCTCGCAGATTTACGAGAAAAACAGACATTTCAACTCAGTGGAAGCCAACGTAGTGACTGTTACTGCTAGACAGAGAGGTCGGGGTGGGTGGAGGGGGGAGAAGGAAGACGGCAAAAACACAATCATACATCAGGAAAAACATACCACGGGACCATTTGTTCCAAGATGCAATGTTTGTTTGCACCCATTGTCCTTAAAGGGCCTCAGATTTATACTGTTTATAAACATAAACCAACAAGAACTGACTGCACACAACAATGAGTTGTCAGGTAGACATCATCCACCAGCATCTCCATAAATTACAAACTGGATTTCAACGTGTTGCAAGGCACGTAATTGTATATTTCCAGTCTATTTCCATCATTATTTCGATTAGTTTACTAACTTGGTGAACTTTCCAAAGTGAAAAATGTCCACATTATTGCACTTTTGGATACAGTAGCTAAATATATAGATAAGATAAATACCTTCTCTCCATAAATTATATTCTGACCATACTCTAAACTAATAAAGTAAAATTTAAAACATCTAGTCTTAATTTCTATTTACAATTGCAGAAATAAACATCCCGAATAGACAAGAATTTATTGAACATTTCTTATTTCCCCCCACATTTAGAGAGATTTTTTTCTCTTTCTATTTACAATGATAAAAAGATTTACCAATGAAGTTCAAACAAACTACAACCAATTTAGTATTATTCACCCTTGGTTACCACAGACTCTTCCTCTACCACAACACATCAATGTGATACCAGTGACCAACAGTGTTAAACACTCTCCCATAGATCACCACCAGACCCCCCTATGATGCTAGATCATACTACCGATAGTCAAAAAGACTCCACCAGCATTGGTAAATTGCACTATAAAACTCTCCAGCCAGCTATTGAGTAACACACTACAGAGTTGAGATCTGTGTCTATGGCTGGCGCAGACAGACTGTGTGTGGAGAGACCGGACAAGGTGCTTCTGTTCAGGACAGGTTGAGAAGTGATTGCCGACTATCCCTGCTCACTGGCCCATGAGGCAGTTCCAAGATAATACTCAGCAGTGGTATTCTGCTGGGACTCGTGGCTCGCGCAAAGAAATATTAACTCCCCGGTACAGTGGTAGCCTTCGCAACAGTAACAACAACTGAGAACCACCACCTTTCTTGTTTCTATCAAAAATGGACAAAACCCGACATCGCTGGTCGTTGTCGCCTCAAAAATCGTTCCTACCGATTAATCTCCATATGATCTTATAACTAGATGGAATGGTCCACCGAAGCTTTGTGCAAGGGGTTCCTAGAGGATAGTTAAGCCAGCTAACACAGCGAGAGTGATGAATGGGCCTAGGGTCCCCCCATCCCTTTAAGCAAGTCGGGTGTTAAAGCCTGGGTATTCGCTGACTGCCTCTCTATTGAAGTGGGTCCGCATACCACGGCTCTCTACCACGGAGGCACACACTGGGCCGGGGCACGGGGCCCCCGAGGCAATAAACATGGCTTCTTTTCTTCGGGGACCAGATCAATAGAGCAGAGTACAATAGGCTTGTTAGAGGGGGCTTTATTACCTTCCCCACCTCGACTACCTGTACCATCCATCAGCCCAGGACGGGGCCCAACGTGGGTGCGTCAAAGCTACGGCTACTGCTTTCTTCAGATTTGTTTTCAATGGAAAAAATCTTTTGCATAAAAAATCTTTTGGAGGAAAAAATAAATCCTCATTCTACTAACCCAGATAGGTCCCCATTGAATTTCGTTTTTACTAAGGTCACTGGGTAAACATTTTTGGGGTCCAGTTCAAAACAAAAGAAAGGAAAATAGATGATTTTCCTAGATACTTGTAGAATCGGAACACATTTATCACCCAACTGGTAAAGATGGCTCATACAAATATTGAAGTCATAAAAAAACCACCAGACATTCTTCAAACAATTTGTTTCTAGATATGATATAACCATGGTAACAATTGGGATTAAGCAGAGATAGAAACTAACACTAGCCCAAGCCATTTCTCCCAATGCTAAAGGTATCCAAATGGATAGTAGAAATGTATATATTTTTTGTAAACATTTGTTATTGTATCAATACCTAGACTAGTAAGTTTTGAAAGTAAGCCGGATTTCTCCGAACGCGCAATCCTGCGTCCCAAAAATTGCAAGTTTGGACGCACTTTATTAATAAAAATTGTTGATAAGTATATCAACATGCGTCCCCGGGACTCTCAAAAATTGAAATCTAAGTGGAACCCTACTGGTAAGTTTCTAGACATCTAAATAACCATTGTTATTTATAAAGTCAGAAATGTATCTAGACCAGATCATACTCAGGGCCTACAAATAGAGGCTACAACATTCTAGCACCAAACATAGCCAACTTTTTTCTGTGCCCTTCAATTGTTCACACGTTTCCTTGAAGTCGTGGTCGGCAAGTTCAGAACCTCCCCAAATGACCTCACTGACCTCCGACAGACAACAGTAAGGAGATGCCTATCACGCTAGCATCCATTGACATTATTCTCCAAATAACCCAGACAATGGCTGTAAAATAACACTGAATACCAATGGCAACTTATTTTATCAGATACCGATAGTACACAGGAAAACACTTTCATCAAAATGTATACAAAATAATGAATATTTATAAAATGTAAAAAATATATAGATCTATATATTATATAAAAAAATATAGGTTGGCATGTCAACATATCTTCTTTTTAATAAATTAATTTAGAATTTAAATTATTTTTATGAAATTATTATTATTATTATTATTTTTTTTTTTTTACAATTTTGCTCTTGGATACTGACATTACAATTTACACCACTGTACTGATAACCCAGTCACACTGTAAAAAAAAAAAGAGAAAAAAGAACCACAACACTTTCATACTAAATTTTAAATCGTAATAATAATCAGTTTGACATTTTCAGTAGCTTTTTTTAGCATGGATTACTCAATATTTTTCTCTCTAGTAAGCAAGCCATGCACAGCTGACTCAAATTATGACCACTGATTAATGGCAATTATGCAGGTGGGACATACAGGCCGATTTACTGCATGGAGGCCTGGTCACAGTTACTCATACTATAGTTTAAATGAACACACGCTAATAACAGGCAGTAGGAGGTAAGTGGTGGCCAACATAATGTAATCATATCATTACTGCTTTCATCTTGGTACAATTTGAAACTGAACACTGCCCATTTAGAAGAGATAGAAAATGTTGGTATTTGCATGTTCCGTGTCCAGTTACTTTTTAGAGACGATAATTTGGGGTCTTATTTTTTCTAATGCAGATATGACTATTTTAAGGAATGTTTGGAATTTCAATTCTTGCAAATTTGTTGGCGAAAAAGATGTACATGTACGACTACAATGTAAATATTATATTATAAGGCTACCTTTTATTATATATATTAACTACCAACGTTTAATACTGTTCTATACTGCAGGGTTAGAAGTTACCACTCGCCCGGTGGCCTGATCTATTTATCGTAATGTTAAAGGTATCCTTGGGCGTTTGGCGACTTGCAGGTATTTCTCCCTCTTTTCACATACTGTAGTAGGGAGATCTCCCTCATCACACACATTTCAACTTGGCACCTCTATGTATATATAAGATGTACCTGTATGTATGTGCAAAATGGAAAAAATATATATATATATTTTATTTAAAATTAAGAAATATATTTTTCTTGTCCCCATATTTTTTATTTGTTTACCATGTGTGATTTTTCACCAAATAAAATGCACGTGAACAAGAAAGAATTCATATCCTTCCTGAAGGTTCGAGTACATCATGCACATTGGCGCACAAGGCTAATGAGTTGTCCACTGCCTGACATGAGCCTGTGTGTACCAAGGCCACAAGGCTAATGAGCTGGCCCTGGGTACCCTGCCAGTCATCAATGCTAATTTCAGCTTTGATCATGCTGCAGCCCATCCAGCTAATTGGTTATCCCTGGCTCATTACGTAATATAATTATAGCTGCTGTAGATCGCCATCCTGCTACTGGTGAATTATGGAAGATATTTTTATTTTTATTTTTTTTGGCAAACAGGGTTTCTTCTTGTTACAAAAAAATGCAAAATGATTAATAGTTTGAAGTTGAACATAGAAAAAAAGAATTACGGTAGAACAAATATAAAATTATATATACGATAAATCAGCGTTGCCCAAATAATTAGGTTTTCCCTTTCGGGGATGGGGTGAGGTAGTGTGCGAATGTGTGCGCGAGAGAGAGAGAGAGAGAGAGAGAGAGAGAGAGAGAGAGAGAGAGAGAGAGAGAGAGAGAGAGAGAGAGAGAGAGAGAAAAGAAGGGGTGGGTGGGCAGGTTTGAGTCTCATCAGATTGGTAATGTTTGACAATATTTTGGAGTTGTGATGAATAAATTGACTTTACATAATCATCATATCCATCTAACATTATTTATGTGCACACAGTTGATACCATTTAATAAATTAATTTAAAATGCCCATTTGACTTAACTTAAAGCAGTTTACTAGTCCATGTTGCAGTTTTTAAAAAAACACACACAAAAAAAAACATAGCGATAGACTGCGAAATGAACGATATCGTCAGCCACAATTTCAAGAGCAAGGCAGAGAGCGGTGCATAGCTAAGCCTCCATAAACACAGAGAGACACACAGGAAAAGTCCTCAGTTCAAAGCAAATATGACAACTGGGATACTTTGGTTGCCTGTCACCGTAATATGGTCACGAATAAGAAACAAGGGTCTGACAGGACCCCATACAGTGTCCCTTACACCAATCCACAACACGAACAAGTAGGAAAATCTGAAACTATGATTCAGTTCAACAATTTAAACTGTTGTATGATCATCTATTTAAAAAAGTAATGAATCCCTGCGAACTTTTTCATCCCCTGCGAGCGCAGTGTGTGCAAAAATGGCCAAAGTTACATGCCCTCTAGTTTGAGATCAATATAGGCAGAACGGTTCTGTCCTGCACTGTGTCAGAACGCTGCATGTTCTGCACAGCAGATGTTTTCTCAAAATAAACATATTGCCACTTAACTTTCAAGTCAATGTCAAAAATATTTACACATTCTACCGAGAAGCACGATAGGTCCCCCTTTTTAAAAAATTGTTGCAAAGGTTTGCTTTGAGCTGAACATGCTGCAAGACCATATGATTTCAAAGTACACAAACACGACCATATAAATCCAGACTTCAAATAATTAAGCTCAACGTAATTGCTTAAAGTGCAACTAGGCCGTTTGGAAAATCTTTTCACAAGCCTATAAAAAGTTTATTTATTCAAACATTAAAAAAATATTAAGTAATGGATCACTGTTGCTTTAAAAGATATCATAGGCCTTTGAAGATGCAAACAAATAGACATCAAAGGAAACTGCATAACCAATTTTTTTTCAAGGAGAATTCTAAGTCGTCATGCTGAAAAACATTTTAAGTTTGCAGTTGCATGTCTTTTCCAAACGCTAATAAAATTACAATACATTATGCAACACATATATTGCAATGGAAAATAACACTTTTGAAATACATTTATCAATGAGAATCGATACCACTTGCAAATGTCTGACAGAAAACCTGGGAAATGTTTTATTCAATTCCTAATATTAATAATAATAACTTAAATGATATTGTGTGAAGTTGGTAGCACACAATTTGGTAAACAATCATTTGTTGTCAACATCAGAATTTAATGTGTATAATTAATTATAAATAGGGGTGTCACGATTCACTGATGCATCGCCATTTTACCTCTTGTATAAATACACAAATCAGTTTTTGTGAATCGATTAATAATTTTAATGTAAATTGATTTTAAAATACATTTTCAGACCAATTTGTTTTCATAATATTCCTGATTTTAATCAAGGCCATAAGCTAGATGTATCCCAGAATTTGTTGGGATGCTGTTACCCTGATTAACGTTGGCCTGAATGAATCTGTTCTTTGGTAAGTAACGTTCAATGATTGAACAGCCTAAGTTGTTCATTTAATCTCTCTTGTCAGCAATTAGTGAATCTTGTTTCAATTGAGAGTGTTTGTTATCTGACATACTACATTACAAATGCAACATCTTTAAAACTAAACCAGTTGTAGTATTGAATCATGGAGTTGGATATTGTAGAATACATAATTATAATTAACCTTCACCCTGCTGAATAAAATCAAAGCACTACTTGTTCTATTTCTGCATGAGATTGGGCAACTTAAGTTGCCTTCAGCAGGGAGAGGGTTAGCCTATATTTACCTTGTGAATCTTACAGAGGTGTATAGTCATAAGCTGATTGAAAATTCAAAAGATTTTGTTTACTCGTTAAAACTTTACCAGCTGTTTACCTGTTTGTACATAATTTACAATTGTGTTCCTAATCTGATTTGACAGGTTTTGCGGCGATGTTTTTTTGTTCCACACATTGCTTCCTTACCTGCATCTTAGTAATTCCTATTTCATCATTGCTTAACCACCGTAGTCCAGCTGATAACTTTTCAGATTCAGCTTGTATCACTATCCCCCCTAACTGTTTAGGGCTGACTGCTTCTTGCCTATTGTCTGTCAAATAACCCTCTTCACTAATCTCGACAGTTCTTCGTTGATGTTTCACATCAAAGTTACGCAGCTTCACTCTCGCTGAAGTCCCCGATGATTTACCTATCCAGGTATGATCATCTTGCACCGAATAACACACTATATTCAACAACAACATCACAGAAATGACAAAATGTACAGAATCCCCTCCTCCGAAATGTTTGGTACTGGGCGCCATGTTGAAAAACAAGGTCCAAGTTGCACTCGTTATTTATGCAAATATTCCACAAAATCAGGTTACTATCGCAGTCTTCTAATCTTAGGTAGTTGTAGCAGTAGTCGCTCAAGTCGTCTGTAGACTTGCAAAGGGAAAACAGGCTGCAAAGCCGTCATATTTCCCAACCAGATTTCAGTCCTACATTCCGACTGTTTCGACGACCAACATTTTCTTGATACTGAATGCTAATATGGAAAGCTAACTGTTTATGGTCGCCACAGTTTCGTATCCCATAAAAAAAAAGAGAGAAGAAATGTTGCAAGGTGCGCGCGGCTGTAAATCCAACGATAGCTCTTGTTCTTGAATGGAGCTATGATCCTTGATTTTCGTATTTAATTGTTTCTAAACAATTGTCAGTAAATTGAATATTACTAAATTAAGAAAGCATTAGTAAATAGTTATATGGAAATGTTTAATTATTGAAAAGTCCATTGTTGTCAAGATAGTTATATATGTATTTATGCGGCTCGTAAACGGAGAATAGAACATGGCCGCTCCCTTGGCGCTCATGAACGTGTGTAGACGGTGTTTACAAAGGTTACCCAATGTATATCGTGCGACTACACGTAGCTGGCCATTGCAAACTTTAAGTTCAAGATTATTTAAGACAGGATTTCAAGGTGCGACTAAATGTAACCGTCCCCAATGCCGTTTATTGCTAATTAACTATCGCCTCGGTTTTCGTTTATTTTCATCATGTCGTCACTTTTTCTTTTTTACTGAGCACGTGCTGACAAAGGTGGAGATTAGGGGCCCGCTCTATTTTACTAATCCTTGACAGTAGACTAGTTACGGTTACGATTAGACATAGTGATTTACATATCGCAACTACATAATGGTTTTACGATGATAACTTTTATTCACGAAAATATGGAAGCTGTTTCATGGGGGGGGGGGGAGGGTTGGCGTCATGGATAGTCTACCAAAAAAGCATATTACTGAATAAAATAGAGGGTATGATTTCCGCCCGCACCCCCCTCCCTTTATTTCTATTCTATACATGTGTGTATCGTTTTAGTACATGTGTGCAATGATATCCGCGATATTAGAATAATTCAATTTTATAAGGATAGTGATTTACCATCATGGCGAAAAATACATGTACAACTCGAACTCACGTGTGTCTGTCGAGAAAAAACAATATGGAAGCCAGATGTCACATGATATGATGACATGACCACTCGCACCACCAATGGAACTGCCCGATGATGGCCGATTGCGGTAGTGACTTTTACCGCGTACTAGGTTGGAATAAAAAATGTTTCATTCCTAGAAACAATGAAATTTCAGGACGAAACGTTTTCTCATTGTGAAAGATGGGAGAGGAAAACATGGAAAAAAAAGAGGGGCGCGGGCGGAAACCTTTACATAAAATTTTCCACTGGTGATGAGTTAATATGAGTTAACTAAGGATGTCATTTCAACAACTACTTGCGGAAATGTGTTATTATTAAACTATTAATAAATTACATGCAATATACTTCGATCTAGCTATAAGCAGATAGCTCGTTCTAGCTATAATAGCTAGAACGAGCTATTATTATTATAGCTCGTTTTGGCAGTTTTCCCCAACCTGGTTGTATTGTTAGATCATACAGTTACTACACAATGATGCACTACTATTAGCATTGACTAGTGTTGCAATTTCAACTAGCTAAACATTGTGGTGCCCTCCATAATAATCAGACATTCTATTATTCCATTAAATAAACTAAAGATGTCGATGAATTGACTGTTAACATTAGTGATGAATGTGTTATTATTTTCGCAGGGGCTGAAGTGAACCTCTCCAAGATGGCGGGCACTTTCTGTGAGATTGTCATTGAGGATCTGGCGTTTTATGAGCGATGTGGTGGCGGTACATTCGGCAGTGTCTACCGAGCGCTGTGGAAGTCCCAGGACATGATTGTAGCTGTCAAACGCCTCCTCATATTGGAAAAAGAGGTTTGTCTATGACTCTATTATAGATGTACCATGTACACTTGTAACAAGCTGTTTTGTCCTATCAATTATACTTTATATTCATCATGGTCATGATCATATTGAACTTACTCTGTTTTGGATACTGTAAATCATGAAATTTCCGCAAGCAGAATATTAATGCGAAAAATGCGACCGCCGTGTTGTCGCTTTTAATTGCTGCACGTTAAAGGTAAAACTGGTGTCGCATTTACGTCTAAAATCTAGAGGTCGCATTAAATTAGTGACGCATTAATTTTGTGATTTACAGTACTCTGATTTGTTTGTCTGTACCTGTGTACAGGGCAGTGGTATCATTAAAAGTAAAACATGAGGAATATCTAGCTGGCTGAATTTAGTGTAAAATGTCATTTTCTCTGAAGGTGTAATTAAGTAGGCCAACTAGTAACTTATTGTAAGTAGAACAGGTTTTCTGAATTTTGAATGGGTACCTTTTCTATGTCTGTTCATCAACAGCTATAAATGCAAGACTATCTTTTCAGCATTTAATTACAGTTTCATATAAATGTAGAACCAATCATTAGGATATATACAGGTGAATATAT
>JAUTBZ010141438.1:0-12755 GCA_032361785.1 Lepetodrilus galriftensis | reverse complement strand
GTAGACCTCGCATATAACAGACTCTTTGGGACCGGCTATTTCTGTCCGTTATATGCGAAGTCTGTTATACACATATGACGCAATTAGCGTTAAACAGGACCTGGGACTTCAGATTCAGTTTGTTATATGCGAGCGTCCGGTTAATCCGAGGTTTACTGTATCATGTATAAAGTATCCTTCGTCTTGATTCATGCCCGTGGAATCTTCCTTGGTCCTTGGACTATGGTCCATTCAGGACACTCCGGAACTAGATCACAATGACAGGTTGAGTTGAAATTATTCATTTTCCCAGTCAGTTGGGGCGTTTGTATGGGAAGTTAACCGTCAGTTTTCACATGTCCGGCAACTGCTGTCACAGTGGTGTAAGCTTGGGAGTTGTACATACTGGACAACCAGTTCCAAATGGGGCTTGGACAAATGTTGCGTCAGGTAGACTATGTATTGAATCATCACTCCACTAGTGTTGTTAAAACACAATTTTCCAGATTCCACACATTTTCCATATTCAGCCAAGTGCCATCAAACTTTTAAAAATGTCTGCACTGGCACCGCACAAGACTAGCCATAGAGGTATTAGGATAAAGTACATCGATATCATATCGAAATATTGAACTTTTAGGCAGAGTAACACTTGGAACGACATTTTCAAGACCACAGATGCCATGAACCATACTTTTCTTCTCATTGTCAAATCGTTTCTGTCATAACCATTTTTACAATGGACGATCATATTGACAGTAATGTATATCACAACGACTGCATCAAACAGCCAAAGAGGGATGAATATGAGAAACCAATTCCACTCGACTTTGTGATCTAAACGTAGGACTAAGAGAATCAAAAACACCAAAACAGTGAACCAAGTAAATAAAGCCCTGTGAATGACGGCCATTTTGACGGGCTGCCTACAGTAAATGGGACATAACTCTGGTCAAAAGAAGGAACATGTATTCTTGAAAATGGCAGTTCAAATCTATGCATCTGGAACATTTTCATATTTAATATACTATAGATGGATTTAAAAAGTAGTACATTTATCTTATTGATGAGTAATTGCACATAAATTCAAATATTCGAATGTAAAGTAGATCAAATACTTGAAACGAGAATTATATATTTCCCGCCAAATAATTACCTCCCTTTGAACACGTGTCCCACCAGAGGACGCTGGCGAATACAGACCTTATCGCTGGAACGATGGAAATGTGTGGCGGCGGTCTAGACCTAATATTATTTTTAATTAGGTTGTTTGTCATGTGAATTCAGTATATATTTCTAATGCAATGTAAGTTTAAGGCATTGTAAGCTCCAGTGTTATCATTAAATGGTTGTGTCAACCTGCGTGTTGTGTGATAACGACGGTCTCAAAAACATGCCATGCACATGATGTGATTTTTCTCTTCACTTTGGTCGTTTGGTCGGGTCTCTTCACTTCACATTGGAGGAATCATTAAAATGTTAGTCTTATTCATGATATTAATCCAGTGAGTTTTTATAAAATCCCAAAACCATCTTTCACATAAAATATTTTGCGCAAGGTGTGCCCGGGGAACAAAAAATGATCGCCCAACAATTTTTGAATTACTGATAATGATCTATATTCCAATTCAACCAACCAACTTCAAAATGCTCTTTCCGTTGTTCCAATTTGAGCCATCTCTACTTCGACATGCAAGTATGATTTTAAACAAAATTCCAAACGATTTGTTTTTTTTTCTCTCTGGTTATCCCTGTCAGCGACACATTCTGTAGTCATGGTATGGTAGTGATGAGATCCAGTGAACTTTGGATAGTTCCTGGTTAGCACGTATACATCCTCTTGGCTGTCTTCAAGTCTTGCCCATTTGTTCTACTTGTCAGCCCATTGACTTTCCAATGCAGCACCAAGTGTTGGCAAACTATCCAAAGTATTTCTTTCCCCATGTATCCCCGGGAGATATTGAATATATCGGAATGTCCAAAAGGTGGATTTCATTCCTGAAACATTGTCTGTTTCCCCGGGAGATATTGAATATCGGAATGTCCGAAACGGGATCTGGAAGTGGATTTCATTTCTGAAACAATGTCTGTTTCCCTTGGTGTTTATTCAGACTTAAAGATTTATGTTGACATTGGATCACACCTCTAGACCACGTATGCTGGCATATATGTATACGCGTCTAAAGTTTAACCTTTCTTAGGTGCTTGTTTGTCTGAAGAAGTCAAAGACTGTCTATCTGTGGTCTTTCCGATGGCCTTCTAAAGATGACAGCGAGGGCTAGCTGGCTACTGATGTCCACTGATTATCAGAGGATTCATCTCTGACCTATTCCGGTTTCACTCGTGTAGATATATATATCACTGTTCATTATCCGTTCTTATTGGAGACTTGTACTTGTGGTGCGGGAACATTATCCATTCTTATTGGAGACGTACTTGTGGTGTGGGAATGACTAGGTGCGACATTAGAGATGGAACTTGAATCGCTGTCTGTTATGCAGGCAATGCAATGCTTGCTCAGTCGTCCTTTCTAACTCTATTGTTTATTGTTCACCAAGCAGAAAATGGGTACCCGGTAGGATGGTAACCTTAGTGCTGGAAACGACAGTTTGAGGTGTATACTCCCCAGGGAGTTGAGAATGATCACTGAGTGTACACTGATCCATTGACTGGAGATAATAATGTGGCACTTTGATAATGGCTTATGCTAGCCTATGGCGTGTATTTGGTACATTATAAATAGACATTTTTATTATTATTATTATCATTCAAAATTGTATACATCAACACTGAAATATGAATAGTTTGGTATAGTTTTAACTTTTTGTTGTTAATTTAACCCCTTCCCTGCTGGAAATGATAAAAATGCTCTTTACGACATCTTCAGTTGCATTCAGCAGGAAAATATCTTGATGAATTTTGGTAATGTATTCAGTGAAGCACAACACCTGCATATTTGAACAAGCAAGTAACCCCTAAAATTCAGTGTAGGAAGTCAGAAATGATGCAAGACATAGTGGAGTGTAATTTGAGAGATAATTTAAAAGAAAATCTTTTAGACTCCATAATTTGTAAGCTTTTGTGTGACCCCAAACTCAGGGTAGTTGTTCTATGGTTCTCTATATAAAATATGAGGAGAAAACACTATTAATATTTACTGTATCTGATTATCTATAGTGTATTTGACATAATGTGGGTTGTAAATTGGCAGTAAAATAATAATTCTTTGCGTTTGACAACATTTATTTGAAAAACCTGATCAATGAGTTGACACTTTATCTTCAGGGTGATTTCTCTGACAATCTTCTTTGTTTACATAATCATTGATAATCATACATTGATGTGATGCATTGCTTGTTATTGTGGTTATATCATAGCTGGGGATGGACATTAATGACGGTCTGAAAGCAAATACTGTTACAAGCTAATCATGCTAATCAGATTGGACAATCCGATTTTCTGGCAGAGTTACGTTGTAAATGGATATTTCCTTCGCATATTTTGAAGCATCACATATGATCTATGTTCGAAGGTTTACTGACTGTCGCCAATCTTTATGGTTTAGTTGTAAATGTCATCGCATGTTTTAACCCTCTCCCTGCTGAAAGCGAGTTAACTTGCCCAATTACATGGATAAATAGAACACTTTGATTTTATTCAGCAGGGAGAAGGTTAACCAATGAGCATGCTTGTTACACATACAGGCAATGCTGCCAAAATGACACGCCCATGTAAAGTGATATTTCGGATCTATAAGCAACCCCAAGGTTGGCTTGCCAGACAGCCAAGACAAAAAGTTAATGATGAGGCCTGATTTGACCAGTCTGTGTGTGAGGAGTTTGAATGATGGACCAATCAATAATTACTGCACTATCAGGGTTAGAACTTAACTTTAAAACGGACTCGCCAGAATAATGATATAAAACGACAAAACATCAAATTTCTACTAGCCCGTGGGATACCTATAACATTATGAGAAATGGATCGGGCCGCCAGGCGAGTGGGAACTTCTAACTGTGACTACCAGTATTGTATTTTGGTTGGAAAAACAGACATTAATTTATTGCAAAAAAAAACACATTTTATTGCTCTGAATGAATTATTCCTACTGTTATATTACTCTGATTAACTATGACATTGAAGATATTCAAGTTTTATCTCTCTGTTGAATACCATGTTTATCTCATTGAGTGGAGTGGTATAGGTAGTTGATGTTTTCACGAGTGGGGTTACGGTATATTGACGTACCCACTACACAAGATGAGATAAACACTATTTGACTGAGGGTATAGTTTGTCTCATCCTTGGCCCAATTATACATGCACTACTGTCATATTCTGTGGTATTTTGTTTCAAAGTACATAACCAGTCGTAATTGATGTTTATTAGCGAAAAGACGTAGGTAATAAAGAGATAACATCATCAACATGCATGTATGTCGTAGAATGACTTGGCTGGTCATTCCTGTCGACACTGGTGTAATCGATAACCCAGCATGAAGAGATCCGTATGTTGCGAGGTGTATATTTTTGTCTGGACGTCGGCTATTTAGATGGGTGCATGTCCACAGGCCACTCTGCACATGTATTGATTCTCGTGGCATTCACGGCGAGTCCCAATTAGCTAAATGACAACTTATTTTGTTGCTAGATGTCACGCCATTCAGCTGGGTGTACTGTTTCGTTATGCTAATTCATTGTTGACCAAGCCCCGAGATTACAAAACTTTCTGAGCACAAAAACGTAAAAGTTTCGTAATCTCGGGGCATGGTGTCATACTTGATTATATACTTTAATCTGGTCCAAGCAAGGCTATGGACGGGATGTAGCACAGTGGTAGAATGTTGGACTTCAGAGTATACGGTTCCAGGTTCAAATCCCACCCTGGGGGCCCCGGCATAAATGTTTGTGAAAGTTACATTTCTGATGCCATATCGATAGGATGCACTGTCTGTAGAGTGGCAATACAGTAATCATCCTTGGTATGTCACCTACCAGCTGGTGCTCACAAGTTTACTGCAACATTCAGCGCTATGGATGATTTCCTCCGGCTATAAACTGACGAGTTATGATATTAGTGAAAGAATCTAGAATGCAAGGGTTTACTCTGAAGCTGACTAAAATTACAAGGAAGGGATTTACGATATGTAAAATTACACATGGTGTGTCTCTATCAGGTGTGGTTTGCTTGTTTTGCATAACAAAAAGATGTTACAAGTTTATATTACCTCCTATGAACAGATTGCTATGATATCACTGATTTTGAATTTCAGTGATGAACTGAACTGCATAGCACATACCTGTTACCTTATCTTAACAGGTATCACACCATAGATATTGGATACCTGATATAACAATAACATCCAAGATTCCTCGCTTGCCAATTCACGAAAACTTTTGACAACCCATACCAGGCCTCGATTTCTCGAGGAAAAAAAAGATTTTCCTCAGCTGAGATTTCTATCATTGTTTCGGTGCTGTAGCGAGTAAAATTTCAGCTAGGTTTGAGTTTTGTTCTCAACTTACAGCACTGAGTCAATGGGAGAAATTTCAGCTGAGAAAAATCTCAAGTTTGTTTCGAGACATCGGGGCCAGATGAACAAAGTAACTGTTGATAGTGTAAATCACTTTCATTCAATGTTTCATTGATATATACAATCGTAGTAAATGGGTCAAAGATTCCCGCAGCGACGCAAAACTCCATAATCACTCATTGATCTACAGCTTCTCGATCTTGTCACTGGCAAAGATCTTTTAGTTGACAAGACCGACAGTCTGTGCTGTACACGACAATGTTGACAAATTGTCTTCAGGTCAACGTATGGTAATGATGGCAACATCTGGACAACATCTAGATACATGTGCACTGTTCTTCGCTTCATTAACATCTGCCGCGTTGGTATGCAAAGACTGAGAGTTTTTAACATGTACTTGTAAGTGAAACAACAGCAGCTGAGTTTGGATGTCTGTTTTTTAGATCTCGTGTCATGTAAACAGTATACATAAGTAGTTTACATGTAGTTCCTATTTGGGGAGTTATCATTACGAGCTATTTTTAGACACTCTGAAGCTGGAAATATTTTCATCGTGTTTATATGGGCTCAATGTTGATGTGTATGGACTTGACATTCATGTGTATGGACTTATATTCATGTGTATGGACTTGTTCATCTTTGTTTTATTACAGACCCCACTATGTAGATTTGTCCAAAATGGGAATAAACTATCAGTTTTATTGTGAATGTGGTTAAAGCATTTTCAACAAGTTGTATTATATGGCGATTAATATTGTTGCTGGCTGTCCAAAAATATGGTGTGTGGTCTTGATTAAACATTTTCTGTATACATTTCTCTGACATGGACATTCATCAACATTTTGTACACACAAAGTTAAAGCTAAAAGGCACTGTTGAATGATAAAAGTCACTCATATTTGTGGTTTGTTGTCCTAGAAAGTGAAAATCACCATTTATGTAAATGAACACACAATATTTGCTACTGTGTTTAGCATTTGCTGTCCACTGTAATGGTAGTACAGCTGTCTGCGTGAGATTGAGGTTGTAGTTTATACAATATTGATGAGCTATTGGCGTAAAGACTGACATTTGATGAACACTCTGTCTTAATCAATGTGTGTGTGCGTGTGTTGCTCCACTACATAGCTCTTCTATTGCTAGAACTGAACACACTATGATTGAACAATCTTGTAAGCATATAGGTTGGTACATTAGTAGTGACAGAGCAGTGCGACCACAACAGATTAACTTTCGTTATTTCTAACCCTTAGTCACGCGAAATATTCCCTCTTTGACGTAAACCACCAATTCATTCATTCACATTTCTTGTTTGTCACTAATCTCAAAACGTGTCAATTCAGAAGTTAATTTTATCATGTTTAAAATAATTGGGTGAAAGATTCCCGCAGCAATGTTAAACTCCATATTCACTCACTTGAAACTCACTCATGTTTTCCAAATTATAAAAATTACGAGGATTTTTGGATTTATTGTTTTAATCCACACACATTTTCAATATCCTGATATCGTCGCAAATGGGTGAAAGATTCCCGCAGCGACGTTAAAACTCCATATTCACTCACTCCATATCCTCCTCGAACATCGCGTAATCACTCTGGTGCCATCTAGGATTGGTATCCGCTGTACGAGGAAACGCGCTCTGACTGGGCCAGCGATCGCCGATAGTATTTACACTGTGACTGTATTGACAGCTAGGAATGTAGGTGAGCTCTTATAATAGATGGATATGGCAATATTATGTATGTATACAGTACACTTGGCACGCATGTATGAATGCTGTTAGCAGTGTTCCACATGGCTGGACTTCTTGTGGGCCGTTCTTATTGCTGTACTACACTGCACTGTACTCTACACTGCTATAGCCGCATTCAGCCACAATAGGGATCCGACTTGTGGCTGCTTTCTATTATATTTCTTTAGGAAGATAACTGTTTGGATTTGTAATAGTAAAAATGATTTCTACATGTGATTAACCATCTATGTTGCATGAATTCTTCACTCCATAATGTCCCACAGCGACGTTAAACTCCATATTCCAGGGATAATAAATAACTTTACAACGTACTCGCCTGAATAATGATACAAATAACAAATGTTTAAGCATTATTGTAGGGGTGGTAGTTCATGTACCTGAATGATAATCGTGTACTATGTACGTGAATGATTTAAATTTTACTACTCTGAATTAGTACTTGTTATTTATTTAATCAAAGATTAAATTATCAAATGGAATGATATCTTGAAAGGAGAGAAATTCTTGTTCTTTTAGAAGTATATTAATGTTTGTGCAGCGAACCTGAGCTTGACATACCCAGTGGAAGAAAGTATTATTACGAAATGTATTCTCACATAAATTAAAATATTGCAGCTAAAATTCGCTTCCATTTTTTTTCTTTTTCTGAACACATATTACACAATATAACGGCTGTAGGTATTTCTTTGTTGCTGTTTTGTGTTCAGTCGCACATAACAAAACGGCAATGTTAATGGAAGTTTATTACCCCTTTTTGCTTCAGGGCACCTTTGATTTACTACTGGTAGCTTTCATCTTTATATTAATATCATGTTCGCATCGTTTTGTATTTGTATTTTTTTCAATTGGTAATTGTAGGGTTGATAATTTACAACTAATTCAATAAGACGTCATAAATGTACATTTGATTTATGTCTATTTACTGTTCAGTAACTCGTACTGATAAAAATATTGCACTTTCACCACCTTTCAGAGTTGCGCAATCGCGACAAATGCACTTTAGAACAGTTTTAACATTTGAGCTGAATTAAGTAAGTTTATCAGAAAATCAGGCATATTTTCTAAAGTCACTGCAACTATTGCAACACTGACAAGACTTCAGTCTGTGATTGGCTAAATTTTCTTGTATACAAATCTTATATCGTTATTACATTTGGCTCAATCTGTACTTCATTTTAAACATAACTGAGCCCTATCATTCTAGGGCTTGGCTTCAACACAGCAGTGAGGAATTTTCAACGGTAATTATCTGAAAATTGTCAACACTAATTATTAGTATTTGCTGCCCACTATAACAGTAGTACAGCTGTCTGCGTGAGATTGAGGTTGTATGATGATAATAATGATATAGCATGTACCGTATGTGGCGCAATGATTCTGAAAATGAAGTAGGTTTTACGCAATATGCTTTTTAATTTGCGATGCTTTGTCTGACCTGGTGTTCCTGTCAGTCTGGCCATAGGATTGGGTTCCATACTTCCAATTAGGAAAGGAAACATTGGATTTGCAAATCTCCTTCATATTAATATTGATTATTGTGTGGGCGATGTCTATTTTTGCGTGTGATCGTGGTTTTGACTGGAATTATTATTGGTTATGATATTAAAAATGGAAAGTGTTTTTTGATAATGATTTATGTTTTGCCGAGGTCCACTGCTGACAGCGTGACATTCCCCTGCTGAGTAGTCTACCCTGAGAAAGTCTACCCAGTTTGATCATACAGGTGGATCTCGTCAGTTTGGATATCTGAGCGAGTTGTTTTCCTGGATTGTAACTTAGTAGGAGCAGCACTGTGCAAACAACAACCACTAATCTTGCTGGCTTTTCAAAGGAATTTCCGTATTCCGTCAACATGTTATGGAATCTGTTTTGCTAATGGATATTATCAGCTGCAATCGTCATCAACTTCAAGGTGTGCAATGGTCTTTTGTGTCTTAAAGAACAAAATCAATATGTTTTGTTATTAGTGGACGACGCTAACCGCTGTCCATTCCGAATCGTCAGTGCTATATCCCAAGTTGGCGTTATTATGTTTTACATTTTCAACTGATAATGCCAATAGGTTGAAGATGAAACATTTGCCGCAAATTAGCGCGTCATGAGACTGACGTTGGTTCGACTGCTGGCAGCTAGGTGGCAGAAAGCAGGTAGCTGACAGTGTCTTTTGATTCTCTCGCCTGGTTACATGTTTCTGTCAAGGCAAATGACGAGGCTCCGTCGCAGAGCGACTAATTATCGTCGCTCGGAAGTCGTTCCAGAGGAGTTATAATGTTTGTTCCGATAATGGAGAAGACCGTTCAACAATCCTCATTCTGCCGCGCCAACAATTTCCATGCCGTTTTGGACAAAGGTACCTTGTTTTCACATCGTTTTCACTCAATTTGCAAAGCTGGGGAAGTGAGTAGAGCTATTTCTGTATCGCGAGCCCAGTGCGAGCTATCCATCTGTTAGGTAAGGCAGTGTAGGCTTTCAATCTCCCGTATGTCTGTTTACTTGGAAAATATGTGTACTGCTTATTGCCTTGATAAGTATGCTATTATCATTGAATATGTGTGTTATGTTTGTAATGGATAGCATGTTGGTATGTTACTAAAGTGTTAATGTGAGCTGCTTTCCATACTGCCCAGGGCATTTTGTCCTTGGGTTCTGGCTGGTAACATTTTCACCTTTTATGGCATGGATCGTCACGTCACGTATGAGTGAAAGATTCGCGTTGCGACGTAAATCAATAACTCGTCCACTTATCACATGGGTAAATAACTCTACTCATCATCTACGTGTCTGTTTGTTTGTCTGTCCGTCTGTATGTCACTCACTGTACCCTCCGAGACAACTGGCTGTAGAATATATCTGTCAACTAATTGTCTGAAAGATTACAGTCTAATTTCAAGCATGACAGAAATGGATATATTTCTGTTCAATTTTGAAGGTTATGTATGCTTTAAAAGGAAGAGAAAAAACATGCAACAGGAATGGAATGGAATATTGTCATATTCAAGTGTGAAAAGCATGCTTTGTAGTTATAATGTGCAGTCAGTGGTGCATAAACATGATGAAGCAATGACGTTTACAACATCCAAAGTACAATTTGTTTTTCCCTGAAAGAATCGTAAAAGTGGCTCTACATCCCAATTAATAAAATAATATAGAAGAAAAGATGAATTAGATGCCTTATACCTTGGTCATACTCTACGCCAATATGATTACCTTCCTCGATGATAATTTATTTCATTGTAATTATCATATTTTATATGTTTGAACATTGACATCATCAGGGCAGCTTATGAATTCCATGGTATGTATTGTTATTGATCCATGATGTCACAGCATCACTGACTTATCGTTTATCTTTCGAAATAGCTTTATATTCCACCCACACAGAGACACCACAGATCATATATGTATGTGTGAGCTAAATATGGTCTGTTAACAATAACTGATCATGCAATAAATAAGAGCACGACTATTAATACTACTATTCTATAGATTTTTATACTTTCTGTGCCAGTGGTCCATATTTATACATGTATGTATTAATATTATGAAACTAAGTAAAAAGGTCAGGCCACAAGATTGCACAACCTTTTATGTATAATGTGATACTCGAGTTCAAATACAATATGGAGATTTGTGAACAAAACCTTTACATTCGCGTGAAATCGTACTCAAAAGCGGTTTTGTAAAATTGGGTCCAGATTATTTTGTCAATTTATTTTTGGTGTGAATAATTTCCCATTCCAATTAATTTAATAATGTAGATAAGCATGATATCCACTGCATATGAAACAGATGCAAATTGGTATATTATTACAATGATATTTTTGGTGGTTTATTGTTAATACGGAATGTCGCATTATAATGGATTCACATGGTATGTGATATCTACGACCACTTCAGCTAAGAGTTCAAGGAGAGTTATTTTTAGGCGTGGTCACTTGCAGTTATGTCAGCTGTAATAGATTTATAACTTGAGCTGACAGATTGAGAGCATGTGTATATTACATTACGCCTGCACTGGGTACGTGTAGACTGCCGTAGTTGATTAATGTTTGGATACATTTATAATGAATATAGAAAAATACAGAAGGTGCATGCTGTTTGTTGATTGAATACCGCAATATTATTTTTTAATTTTAAAGAATATGTGATTGGGATTAAATATACTGGCCAGTGTTTGGACAACTGAGATTTTCAGCATCAAATTTGGTTATAAATCTTTTGAGATAAAAAAAAAATAAAAAATAATAATTCAGTCATACCCTTGGCTATTACCATGATTACTATAGTAATCATGATTACTATAGATGCAAGTTCTGTAAATTTGTTAGGTGTTATGGTCTTGTTAGTGGTAACAGTTTATGAAATGCATTCGTTTCACATGGAAGCTTTCACATGGAAGTTCGTAAGCTTTGCCTGGTTGGGTCTTTTACATTTACAATGTAATGGTTCAGTAAGTCTGACATGGTTACAATGTATAAGTGATAGTAAGTCATAATCTTGATAATAGACTATTTAAGACCCAGGCAAAACAGTGTGTGTAGTTCTGCCAGGGGGAGCAACTATTTTGTGTAGTTATGCCTGGAGACAAATCTATAATTCGAGGCCATGCCAGGTTACATACTTGTTTTATTCACGTATTAGTCACATTTTTTTAATGGCAATTTTTGTGCATGGTTGATCACCCGGCAGAATATTTGTCTCCTGAAGTTACTCATCCTTCACGGCAAATTGTAGATAAAGTATGATACAAAATATTTGTGCTAAATTGTAGTCAATGAAATAATGCTACATGCCACGATGACAGCTGTGCATGACACATGAATGTATCTATGAATTGCAAAGTATGTCAATTGATGTATTTTTGAATTGGAAAGTATGTCAGTCTTCTTTCCTGAAGTTTAAATGTTGCGGCACAATGATTTTCTCACTTGTTCTACCATTGGCTTGTGAAATATTTGACAGGTAGATGTATGACTGGGCCAAACAATTCTATTTGCATATTTTTACGACATTCTTTGTTGAACTTTCTATCGCTATGGTGACCATGTAAATGACAGCAGATTACTGAAAGATATTAATTATTTGATTAGTTCGTTAGCGTAATTAAGTTGTTTATTCAATTATCAGCCAGCCTGCTTGCTTGCCATACCATTCGACCTTGGACATCACTGGTGAAATTTGATTTGATCTGAGCAATGATGAATATATATCCTTGTATTCGTTAAAATATGCTGCATCTACATGTGTGTGGACTTTCTGAAATGTGGCTTGTTGGCGAGTTGGTGTGATGATTATGTCCAGTAGGATGAGATGGAAATGTGAACGCTACCCATCTAGCACCTGGAAAATGGGTTGTTTACTTTCGGTAGTTGAGAGGAAAAGTGAGTGCAAGCTGATCCATTGAGCTGGGATTAACCCTCAGAGTGCCAAACCCGTACATAGACGGGTTACGTCATCCCTCGCTGAGTGCCAAACCCGTACATAGAC
>JAUTBZ010141427.1:0-12755 GCA_032361785.1 Lepetodrilus galriftensis | reverse complement strand
AGGTCATAACTGTTATGTGTAGGCAAACCGGGGTGTAACACTTTTCACAGGCCTCCTCTCAACCAATCAAATCGCTATAATCGACGTATATTTTGGATAAGATATATTATGTTGAGCGACCATGTTTGTAAATTGTGATGATGTTTGTGTGACTATGTTTGTCTGGTCATCTTTGTATGATTTATGTGGTGATGTTTGTGTGACCATGTTTTTGTGGGTTATCTTTATACAAGTTATATTTACGTGATGTTTGTGTGACCATATCGCTGTTTCTTGCAGCTCCCCCACGGAGTGAGCGCCTGGAAGATGAGACGGACTTTGCCAGACCAATGTCCACCAAGGTGCTACAGGCCAAGAAGTACGTCGCTTCCAACACGCCCAGCACCAGCACCAGCGTGGGTGGCAAGACCATCAACCCCAGCAAGGCCAGAGGAACTAGTAAGTCACTGTCAGCGCTACTTTGTAACCTTCCGTGGATTGCCATCAAATGCATTGACTTTCATATATACTACTCATAATTTCCAAGGATTGTACCAATTTTGTAGGAAAAGATTTTTCAATGACCCCATATTGATATTTATAGGATACTAACTGAGCTTCCATTTCGTATCAGATGTATGCCCGAGTGACATAATTTTGGTTTTGAGCAAGTCATGATATTAGTGAAAGATTCTAGAAAGTGACTTTAAACCCCAAATCAACCAACCAACCAACTACTAAATGCGGTAGGGGTGCCAATGCATTTCATGCCCATCTATTGCTTCTGGAGGCAACCAGAGATGTCCTTGTAGAGCAACTCTTGTGAGGCTATATACTGGCCATGATGTTGTAATCTGTGTCATCAAAGCAAACTCGGCCTGCGTTTCACGAATTGTTTCACGAAAGGTTCGTACCTGTAGTTTGGACATAAATAGAGGTTCACGTAATTTCTTGCTGTGGTAAAAGTATGGCGCACAGACTGATTTAGGCCAGGACTCGCAGTACGACCATTTCATGAAATGCAGACCTGATGTTATTTTGCGAAGAAGAAAAAAATGCTTACTTTTTGGTGGTGCCATGTAGTTGTAGCAGGTTGAGATATTTAATTGTTTGTATTTATCCTGATTAATTTAAGGCTGTGGTAAATCCAGATATGGAAAACATGGAAACAATACCGGTACTGTAATTCTGAAGTTGAATTGGTTTATTGTTACTGTTTAAGTCTGTTAGCTATAGGTTTTATGGATGTGGATTGAAACATTTCAGTTATGTTGATGTTAAAAGGATAGGATGCACTGACTGTACAGTAGAGTGGTACAGGATCATCAGCTCTATAACTGTGATTTTGGTGTATGAGTCGCTTTAAAATACATTTGATCTGTTATGATGTTATTTCATTTTCTGCTCGTTTCTGTTTATTTTCACTACTAAATGACTAATCATCGTTATTATCCAAAGATGGCATTTCTCTATCTGAAGCTTTTAACTTTGTACCATGTTGTTATGACATTAACCATCTCCCTGCTGGAGGCAACCAGAGATGCCCTAAAGAGCAGTACTTGTGTCTAATCCAGCAGGGAGAGGGTTAAACATCATTGTTGCTGCGCATATTTAGTGCAGGTAGCAATATATAGATATTCTTACAGACCACTGAATGATCAGAATTTCAAGCATGCTACTGCTAGGATGTCAATTCCATGCTAATCCTAATTAAATTCTGCTTTAACATTTCTTAACAAGCAAGTAGTATATATATATGTTACTTTTTCATTTTTGGCTTCTGAGTTAATCTGGTATTAAAGCTTATTGAAGTACGAGTCCCATGTCTTGGAGCCTACGACTGCCTAATGTTTTCCTTTCTGTGGCTTTCACTATGAATCTGATTCCTTTGCTAGCAGCCCAGCTTGCATACACACGGAAACGTTCCGGATCAGGTAAACACAAACACCGGTTTTATGCTTGGAGAGTGCTCTATGTGTCCCAGACATAGGGAACTGTAATGTTTGAATTATGCACTGTTTCCAATGAGTTTTCAGAGTGAGAGTTACAATGTGCATGATGTGTCGGACAGAATAGTATAACTCTTATCTAAGTTATGGCTGTTTGAGTTTTCCACAGTATTTGAGTGGATGGTGTGGAGAATGTGGATGAGAAGCCAGAGCAACTAGGTGTATATCATTAGTCATATACCATGGCTATTGCATATTGAGCAAGGTTGCTAGCTATGGGTGAAATATTCCCGTTGTGACGTAAAGCATTAATTCAATCAATCAATGCAAGCTACACAATACGTTCATTGTGTATGGGTAAAAGATTTTGTTGCATAAAGGATGAAAGATTCCCGCTGCGACATAAAACAATAACTCGCACAAAAAGCATTTCCGCTTTAATGTTAAGCAAGAAAATACAATGTAGCACTATCTCTGTGCATAAGAAGACATCATCGCTCAGACAGGAAGTGAAGCCAGAAACAGTTGCTTCTTAATTTCAGTGTGTTAAATCTTTAAGTCTGTAATAGCGTTGTATACGATAGCTGTGAGAGCACTCTTCTGGATAGAATGTCACTTTTCTCCAACAATCCTGCAGCCCAAAGCACCATGTCCCAAGCTTGTGTTTGTGTTGCTGGGTTTAACACTACGTGTGTGTGCTTGTGTGCTTACCGTCTGCCAGCAGCTACTATCAGGCTCACCTGGTGAAGGACCATCGGAGCCCAATCATTACCTGCTAGTCCTCCTCTTCCTCCTCTTCATCATCTTCCTCCTTTTCCTCCTCATTAGCTGCTTCTCCTCCTCCTCTTCATCTTCTTCCTCCTCATCGTCATCTTCCTCCTTTTACTTCTCGTCCTCATTAGCTGCTTCTCCTCCTCCTCCCCCCCATCATCATCATTATCTCCTCTTCCTCATCATCAATATCATCATCAACATCATCATTATTCTCCTCTTCCTCCTCCTCCTCTCCTCTCATCACCATCATCATCAACAACAGTAGCAGCAGCAATTCCTCACAAACTAGTGGTGTTCGCAAATGGGTTAAAGATTCCCGCAGCGACGTTAAACTCCATAATCACTCAGAAACCGGTGAGCTGATAAGTCTAGAATTGTCTTTACTAGACATTCTCTGTATCAAAATATCTCCTAGCATTTATATTTTACTTATTTTTTCTTCTCCCTTTTAAAAAAACAACAACAAAAAAAACGAGGGACTAACCATTTGCCACCATTTGTTACAATGATATCACAGCAGTCTTATATAGTGTCCATCATACATTGAGGGTCAGAACTTGGAACATTTGTAATCTGACGTGCTTGACACTGTGCTCACCTTCACCATTTTATTTTTAATTGATTTGATGGTCTTTCTAAGTGTCTTTAATTATTAAAATATGATGAAAGTAGGAGAGTTTGATTTCATGAACATTGCACTTCTATCACTAACTCTGCTTCATGTGTCAGTTTTTTCATTTCACGTGAGCTATTATTAACCCTGTGCTTTTTACCAAATGTCTAAGGGGTATTGCACTGATATAGGCAGGTTCTGTACATTAATACAACACAGTCAAGCATACTCACATTTAAAGCTTTTGATGTTGCTTGAACTTCTCACAGGATATGTTTAATTAATATTTATAATATAGAATATCCTCAACACTGGCTGCTTTGTATCAACACATTTACTTCTACATACAGTGCTCCCTCGATATAACGCCCATCGATGCACCGCGGATTCGGATACAACGCGGTTACCCCGCGGACCCCATTTAAATGTATTTTCCACCAATTATATTCGTTGATATAATGCAGGTATTATAACGCAGGTGGCATGTCATGGACCCCAAATTCAGCGTTATATCGAGGGAGCACTGTACTAAGCTTTTTTCTTTCTTTTCAACCATTTTAATGTGTGTATGTAGTAGTCCCTGCTTTGTAGCACACTCGGAGCAGAATAGATTATTATAGTGTGTATATTTTGAGTTCTGTGCTTTATGGACATTTTCTTTCTTTCCAGCTACATCTGTCTCGGGCGGTGTGGATGAGGAACTCTTCATCAAGTCATTTGAAGATGTTCCCAAAGTGTCGGTAAGTCGCCACAATCACAATATGGATTCTATGATAAACTTTGTCAGTACCAGCCGGTGCTCACAGGTTTACTGCAACATTCAGCGCTATGGATGTTTGGGGTTTCCTCCTGCCCCTAAACTGACGAGTCGTGATATAAGTGAAAGTCTTGAAAGTGGCTCTAAACTCAAATAAAAATTAAAATAAATAAATCAATGTGTGCACTGGATCACTCCGACATGCATGTGCGATCAGTTCGACTTATTTACAGTCTTGATGATTAATTTATAGATGCTTGAAAGTGTTAATTTAACTTTAACCTCGCTGTCTCGATTGTTAACTATTACATACTGCATTCCTTTTATTAAAATTGAAAGTGTAATATGTCTGTGGAAGCTATTACATTGTGATACAGTACTCCCTCGATATAACGCTGAATGTGGGGTCCATGACATGCCTCCCGCGTTATATCAACAAATATAATTGGAGAAAAAAAAAGAGAAGAAAAAATTTTTTGAGAAGAAAAAAATAATTTTTAATATTAATTAATTAATTTTTTTAATGGGGTCCACGTTGGACCCCGCATTGTATCCGAATCCACAGTGCATCGACGGGCGTTATATCGAGGGAGCACTGTAGTAGTATGCTACTTGTGCATGGGTTTATCATTATGTATGTGTAAATTAAGGATAGCTTTGTCTTTTGCACATTTTTGCATATGAATTGTTTCACTGTTTTAGTTATACTCAAGTCGAGATCTCCAGGAACACGTCAAGAAAATCGAGGCTATCCTGAGCGACACCAACAACGACTGGGAGAAAAGAAATGATACGGTGAGCTCAGTCGAACTTGTGGTGTTGGGTCGGTCCCACGTTATGGTGTGGGTGGTAGCGCAGTGGTAGAATGTTGGACTTGGGAGCCAAAGACCCCAGGTTTGAGTCCCGTCCCGGGAGCTTTACATCAATGTTTGTGAACGCTGCGTGGCAATGCAGTTCATCCTTGGTCTGTCAGTACGTTCAATATTCAGCGCAATGGACAAGTGAAAGCATCAGGGAAACAGCACTAGTCCCCAATTCCAAAAAAAAAATACCACCAAAATAAAAACATTTAATTTTAAACATTGCTAAAGGTCTGTGCATTTAGTTGGAAGCATTGTGAAGGGTGTCTGTATTGAGATTTGCTGATTGCAGATGAGGACACTGCGCGCGCTGATAGTGAACGGCGCGGCGGAGTACGACGACTTCTTCCCTCTGCTGCGCACACTGGAGCCGTGCTTCGTGATAGCCATCAAAGACCTGAGATCGCAAGTTGTCAGAGAAGCTGCCATCACAGTCGCGTGAGTAGTTCTTGAACGCGGAATTGTCAGAAAGGATCATGTCTATGAAACGAGACCACTGCCGATCCAGGATTCAAACTGATTTGCTGGATTCCAAAGACTATTAAAGCAGTCAAATGGATAGTTTCATACTTTCTTGTCTACTTTCTGAAATAAACATTTATTATGAGTATTGATATGATGAATCTGGGTATTCATGTACATGTAGGTATGACTTGAATGCTACAGTCCATATATACAGGTCCCTGGCATGATTTTCATGAAAGGGTCTTACCTTTAGTCCGGGCGTAAATTGAGGTATACGTTATTTCCTGTTATAGTAAAAGCATGGGCCAGGACTCCAGTATGACCGTTTCGTAAAATGCAAGTCTGGGTATAGCTCCATGAAGCTCTCGTATCTACTAATAAGGGACCATAATCACTCATAGTGAACTCTTATACATGGCGATGGGGCACTTATTATCTAGAGCGCTATGGTCTCATAGTTTATATGAGATTTGTGAAATGAAAGACTGGACAATGACTAAATTGTATGTTGTGTGTGTGTTTGTACAGGTACATGGCCAAGACACTGGGGCCAAAGACAGACCACCTGTTTGAGACCCTCTTCCCCCACCTCTTAACTCTCATCCAGAACAGCGCCAAGGTTATGTCATCCTCAGGACTGGTCTGCATCAGATTCATCATCCAGGTCAGGGGAGATAACCCACCCACCGCCATCATCGCATACTACAAACCATTCACTACATATTACACGTTACACACAAACTGTAACTGGATTTGGCGATCTATTGCATCTGGCCGTGAGATTACGAAACCTTTTGGAATATGATTTCATGCTCAAGCTCAAATTTTATATATGATTTGTGAACAAAATCTCGAGTTGAGCATGAGTTTGTACTCTAAAAGGTTTTGTAATTTCGGGGTCTGATAGACTTACCTTATCATCCAGAATATAAATCAAAATGTTGTAACATGTACTAGATCTACACTCTTTAATGAACAAAGCACACGTTATAACTTTTAACTAGTGATTGGATAAAGTAGATGGAATATGCACATTGAATGGTAGTATCAAACTACTTGTAATACATTCATATTTCAATAAATCAAATGGTAATTTGTGCGTTCATATTTCAAAATGAGAAGTCACATAGCATAATATGGTAGACGTACTGTGGCTGGCTCTTGTATGTTCATCATAGTGTGTGTGATTATATCCAGTTGCGTATGGATGAAATATTCCCACTTCAACATAAAGCACTAATTCATTCCTACATATCCAGGACCACATTATCTGTATGGTAACCAACAATTATAGAAATGTTAATAAAATCTTGATTTATTTGCTTTATTTCAGTTTTCCCATTGCTCCAGGCTGATTCCTATTATCACAAGCAACTCGACTTCCAAAGCAAATATCATCAGAAGGTTTGTACTAATGTACTGTAGTAGTGATCACTCTAGCAGAGAGAAGATTAGTAGTTCCTAATCACTTTGAAGCTCAGTCCTGAGATTAAGAAGCCTTCGAGTACGATTTCATGCTCAAATTTGATATGCAAGCATGAGTCAAGCATGAAATAGTACTCAAAAACATTTTAATAATCTCGCTGACCTATAACTCTATTTTGGTTTGATTGCGTCTACTTAGTCTATCACACCTTGTTCTCATCCTAATACTCGTATTCAAAATATCAGCTTAGATCAGATGAGTAAGTCTAGATTACTGGAGTACAATCAAAGGGTAAAGAATTTCAGGGTCTCCTTTCATGTAAATATAATAGCAATATATTATTAATTTACTTTAAACCTCAGAGACTATTGATAGTCTAGCATTTATTTTATACATTTGTCATGTATGTGTGAAATATTCCCGCTGTGACGTAAAGCACCAATTCATTCATTCATACTTTGTCGGTGTTTGTGACGTTTTGGTACATGTTTCAGATACACGTCTGAGTTCCTGAACCAGCTGCTCCACACATGGCCGACACACAGTCTGGAGCGCCACATCGCCATCCTCCAGGACTGCATCAAGCGCGGCATGAGCGACGCCGACTCCGAGGCCCGGGCGTTCTCCAGAAAGTGAGCACCACCATTCTGTCCAATATCTTCCCGTCATCTTACTCAGCCCTCCCAGTGGTGTATCGTCACCATATTGGTGAACCATTCCCATTAGTTAATGGAGGTTTAGTGACACGTTAATGGAGCATTAACATTCCATACAATCTTTCTGAAATCCCTATCATCTTACATTGTTCATTTTAAATATTTCTTGATCAAACTTTTCAGGGCATTTTGGGGTTTTTCCGAGCACTTCCGTGAGCAGGCAGACTCCCTTCTTAACTCCCTGGACCCCTCCAAGCAGAAGATGCTGCACGGCGAACTGAGCAACTCTTCCAGCAACAACTCTCTGAACAGCGACCGCGAGAGTCTGAAGGTGGCCGCTGCCAGGTCACGACCCCGGTCACACAGCACTGACCGCACAGACAGTGGCACATTAGGGTGGGTACCCTGTAGTAGAGCAATGATAAGAATGTTGGACTTTGCTGCCAAAGGCCTCAGGTTCTAATCGCGTCCCAGGAGCCCTGCATCAATGTTTGTGAAAGTTAATCTTTTGACATATCACGATAGGATGCACTGTCTGTACTGTGGCAGTGCAGTTATTCTTGGTCTGTCGGTACCAGCCACTATCAGCACTATGGATGTTTTGGTTTCTGCCATGAACTTGCCAGCAGTGATATAAGTGAAATAATCTTGAATACGGATCTAAACCCCAATTCAAAGAGAACAAAATTTTAGCCTGCTGGATTAGGCACAGACACTGCCCCAGGTGCCTTCATCATGGAGAGAATTAATAATATAGTATTTAGTTCAATGGAAGTATACATAAAATTGAACTGTCTCCTGTATACAAATATATTTGCATTGCTATTTCAGGCGTACACATAGCACTCGGAGGTCAGGGGTCGCAGGTCGGGTCAGTTCGTCCAGAAGTGATGCAGGTGGAGGTAACCTTGGTTACGCACTTTACATTTCGTTACGGGCAACCGCTATAATATATACTACAGTCACTAATTACAATTCACAAAAAATATAACTGTCACCATTTGAAGTTTTATTTTTATGCACTTAAATTAATGTCTTATGTTTTGGTGGTTGTGGTAAAGTTCTGTTCAAGTTCTGATAAAAGCTTTGAAAGTATTACAGTACTTTGTTGCGTGTTACTGTTAGTTACATACAGTAGTATGATTTTAATTATATTCAAATTTAGATTTTTATTCATGTTTAGGGCTCAATGTCATCTCAGTTGCTGCTAGTTGTTATTAAGCTTCACTTGCTATTTTGGGAATGGAGTTTTTTATGCCCAGCATCTGTGACCTACTAACTATCCATTTCCTTTCTAAAAAAACGTTAGCTCTAGTTTTGTTGTTTCGTGGCTTTGTCGCATGGCAATATGTCAGTACGTTACTACTTGCTCGACCAGAATCAATGTTGATGCTCTTTAGATTAAATGGAAAAATCAGAGAGAAATGTGATCAGTCTTGAGTAAGCCTTCTGTATGCAATGTGCAAAGAATGCAGTAATTATTTATTCAAAATAACACTGATTCGCACAATATCCCACATGTAAGACCTGATTGCTTGATAAATACATTTTGCTTGATGATGTAATCCTGTACATGATTTAAGCCTTAAGAAAAGGGTTGAAGAGCTGTTCCTATCGTATATTAATTATCCTAGGTTTCCAGAATTCCCCCTAATCTATCGTATACTGTCTCTCCCTACCCCATATGTTGTACTCTTGATATTTTGTAGCAATTTTTAGTAAAGTTGAGCAAGTTAATTCAAAGACATTTTGTGTTATTCTGCTGTTTGTAATATCTGCCTGCTTTGTGTATTATTATTATTATATTTTTTTTATCTTTTAGATAAATCATAAAAAGATTTTTTATGGTCATTGTAAATTATGTTTTTGATGTGTTCATTTTCATTTATGACAGAAACATGCATACACATACAGTTCCTACTGGATATATGTCCGCTAAATGATTTTGGAAAATAAAACATGAACACATTTTACACGGCTAGAGCAACATTGGATAAACAATTAAT
Source organism: Lepetodrilus galriftensis (assembly GCA_032361785.1). NCBI lineage: Eukaryota > Metazoa > Mollusca > Gastropoda > Lepetellida > Lepetodrilidae > Lepetodrilus > Lepetodrilus galriftensis. The sequence continues at coordinate 3,270 of JAUTBZ010141427.1, read as the reverse complement.
TAATATATTTGTATACGTTTTCATGATAATGAAGATTTATTGGTAGAAAAAACAGCCGAGTTGCCCAATCTGTAACAATTGTTAGCCATGTTTGTGTATAAAGGCTTTTTCTTATCGTCACACTAGACTCGGATTTTGAAGTCGACACCGACATTCGCCGAGCAGCAGGTAAGCCGAGGGTGAAAGGTCATGTAGAGGGTGTCACGTGACCTATTAACAGTCACGTGCCCAGCCCAGGTAAAAAGTAGACCGCTTGCCTCTAATACACTGCTCAGCTGTGAATGCTTCCTTCCTTCCTTTCAGTATCCTTCTTTGTTTATTGAAGAGAAAATACTATTTTTTTGTGCACTTGTAATGTTTTCCATATCATTTTCACAGTTTTTGATCCTGTTGCAGAGAAAAAACCATATCAGTCTCCTTACGCGCAGACGATAATTCGATCTAGTAGCGCGGTGGATTTGAGCGGACATAACGGCACGCCAACCAAGCCGCGCTCATCCGCTATGTTAATGGCCAGTAGGCTAGCAAAAGGATCTACCAACTCACTGCGTAAGCACTAACCTTCTACCCACATATTCTTTACCTAAATTTTAAAGTCTGAATGACCGAGTGAGGGTTCTTGGATACGCGTCTTCTCATGTCATCATACTGTAGTGTACTCGTCCTGAACCTTAGTATATCTCATCGCTGTCCTGTTGCACAAACTTTGCGTTTTGCAATCTTGCACGTTTGATCATTTCAAATACATTTTCACCCCTCCCATCACTTTCCATAAAGTATTGTGTCATCTCCCAACAAAATATTAAAATTTACATGTAAAGTTTCATGCATTTGTTTGCTCTTAAAACGTCATTGATTTTCGTCTTTGTTTTACTTTCTTTTTAAGTATGTACACTGCTATCCATTCGTGATCACTAGTAAACATTATGAGTATTTCATTTTCATAAATCAGTGTATCCAAGAACTCTCAATTGCTCATTCGTGACCGTACGTTGTCTATGATGACCAATATTTGGTATGTTCAATCTTTTGAAAATACCCGTCTCGTTTTTGTTTGTTTCTGGTATACAGAAGTCATAGGGAAATCGTTGAGATGCTGTGGGTAGTCTCTTACGCACAGGATATCTCTGGTTATATTGTATTCCGTAGATGTATACACATGCTTGTATACACGCTAGATTTAGTTTGGGAAGAAATGTATAACCAGTATACACATCTATCTGATGAGCAAGTCCAGAGCTATCCTGTTAAGAAGAAAGTAGTATTCACTGTAGAATATACTGTATATAAATATATAAATATACCCAAATACTCAACCCTAGTTTCTAAGAATGTATATGGGACATAGATAGTTTATTATATGCTTTTGACATTCAGCTACAAGTATGATAATACTCCGATATTATCTTGCACATTAATCACTAGTTTAGAATATTCATAATATAATGATGTTCTAATTCTAATGAAATATATTAAAAATGTTTACGGTCTAATTTGTGTCTCAGCAAATAACAACTATTACAGAAAGGTAACGATACATCCTTGTAGTGGATAGTATTTGTAGTCATACTCTGTGTTGGCGATAGGTAGGTGTTGTATAATACGCCACAAATATATTGGAAACCCTACTTTTATCCAAGCAACAGGATTGAGTGCTTCTAGTGTTTACATCCCCGTTTAGTTGTTATTTTGGCTGTAAGCTTATCAGTATTGTCCAGTGTGGCCGACAGCTTCTGTTCAGTGTGTGATGCAAGAGTTGTCTGCCCACGTGTCCATCGTATCATTATGCATATCAGTACTTTCATCGTTATTTTTTAGAACACATGTAACGTTTTATATGATGTTGTATGCATTTTTAAGTATGAAAGTAAACTTTATGCCTGCTTATGTTAAAATGAAATTGAATTAAGTATTTTTTTTGGGGTGTAGGAGCAGGGTATTTGGAAGTTATGTAAAGTATAATCTGACCAATTGCATCCTAACTGTTGTACTAGGAAGTATTTTATTGTCTTATTTTCTTGTATATATTTATTTTTGAAGTTGGTTGGGGTAGGGGTATGTTGGGTGGGTATGTACAATGGAATATGACAAATCTGGATATGACAAATCTGAAAAGAATGTTATTTGGTAAAACAATGTTACCAGTATGTGTATTCACTGGACTGGCTCATATCCGTGCAGTGATCTCATGCCAAAAGATTTACATGCAATTAATTGGCAGTGCTCCAAGGTGGACCATAGAATACAATATCTTGTAAACATTCGCGACTTAATTGCTGATAAATGTCCAAAGGTTGACCAACAACCATATCAGGTTATTCACCCTCAAACACCATGTTAATTTAGAATCTCAAGTCTTGTGTATATTGCCGGGCTTGTCATAAAATGCATGATGGGTTGTTGAAGAAACAATTAATCTGGGATGTCGATATATCTGTAAAATGACGGTTATCTCACTATGAGATCAACTATTGAAAAAGTCGAGTTTTTTTTAATAAAGATAAATATCAAGCCCTTAGATTACGAAGCATTTTTGAGCACAATATCAAGTTCAATTCAAAGTTGTGATCATAAATCCCCGTAATAAATTTGAGTTTGACCATGAAAACGCACTAAAAAGGTTTCGTAATTCGTAATTCCTGAGGTTGTTGTTATTTTGCTATCACAATTAACTTGTTTAATGTCATGAACTGTTGTTCAGGGAACCTCTCTGTAGAATTCCAGTATTTTTATGGCCGTGTATATTGTCAACCATTTGTTTAGCCTTGACCTTTTACCAATGATTTAAAGTACACTGATCTAAACTTTACATAATTCTGGTCATGCTACTAGTCATTAAAGTGCTGCGAATACAGGACAGATAGTTCTTGCCTAGCTTTATCCAACACATTGCAGGTGTGGAGACGTGTTAGTGGAGATAAATTGTTGATGCAAACGTAGTACACATGAATGATGATATAGAAATGGTTATGGTATCTGTTAAGCCAACTAACTGAGTTATATGTTATGAAAATTAATTAAGAAATACATCATTATTATTGTGTCAGATAAACAGAACTATTTGCATGACTTGCTTTTCAATTTGCATTTAACAAATTTATTATATTGAACTGTTATGACCACTCTAGTACATATTTTATCGCAAGAAATTTTCTTATTCAAGGGTATGTTTCTCGTACATGAAAAAGAAAACACTAGAGCTGCAACGATTCACTCACGTATTCGGTGCACCGAATATAGACCATTGACGAATCGCATTCGTTATTCGTC
>JAUTBZ010141416.1:0-12755 GCA_032361785.1 Lepetodrilus galriftensis | reverse complement strand
GTGTGTGTGTGTGTGTGTGTGTGTGTGTGTGTGTGTGTGTGTGTGTGTGTGTGTGTGTGTGTGTGTGTGTGCGCATGCACATGTACATGTGTGTGTTCATGTGTATGCATGCCTTTAAATCCATTGACTACAAACTAGTCAATACCATACATTCCTCAGTTCATGAAATCCCTGACACCACACACAAACATTGCCTGCCATACTTATAGGTACATGTTAAAACTAACACATTATATTGCCTAATTCAACCTAAAGCTTACTCAAAGTAAACCAGCACAGCTTAGCGCCCACAACACTAGGTATGGACATATAATACATATCATGTTCTATTGTCACATTTCTTTTTCTCCTTGAGCTGGTCCTGTACCATAACATGAACAACAGCTGAAAAGCCAAATTTCATTTCAAGCCGGTCATACAATCAGATAGGTTCCTGCTATCAACAATCTTTGTGCACACTTTGTGTTAACTATACAGCAGTCTGATATCAATATTGTATATAAATATTTTTTTGATGGTTCGAATTTAAAGAATGGGACCATTAGGGTCCATAGTTCAGTCAAGGGTTGACGTACAATTTGAACGTCAATTACGCAGATAATTTCCATTATACCTGGGTATAATAGGACTAAATATTGAGCTCAGTTAAAGAATGTATGTCTTTGTGCTTATATTCCTTTTAGAAGGAGATCACAGTGGCTGTGTATCTGAATAGAGTGCAAGAGAAACATTTCATTTGTTGAGTTATTATTAAAGTTTCAAATTACAACTTATGTAAATCTGGGCCCAAGATTACGAAACATTTTGAATACGATTTCATGCTCAAGCTCAGATTTTATGTGGGGATTTGTGAACAAAACCTTGAGGTGAGCCTGACATTGTACTAAAAAATGTTCATAATCTCGGTTTGATTGAATTCATGTTTTACTTCGCGGCGAGAATAATGATAATCTCGAGACCTACATGTTCTATTGAATGATGTATCATCATTCTGACAGTGATATGCATGCATATTCATACCCTACATGCATGCTGAATTAATTAGGAAACTTTTATTATTCTTACTACAATACTAGTTTTACTTGTGAATAAATCTAATCTGACAATATCCAATACATATGATTAAATTACAACTTTGAAAACAGGAGTACAATGAAATGGATATTTGGATCATTTTAAATCTGATATTTCTTTTCCTTCTGAACACTGAAAATGTACTTAATTGATTCTGCAAAACATATTCTGATAGAACATGCACCAGAATGTGTAAGCCAACCATATACGATGATGCAAAGTGGACAAGAATGTGGCATCAAACAGACGGTACACCATTGACACTAATCCAGACATAAGAATGATGCAAAATAGATGCAAGAATGATGCCAACTGACACAAGGCATAACACAAAAGAATGACATAATCTGACACAAAAATATTCAAAATGGGCTTAATTAAAAATCAAAAGAAGTATTTATGAAGGAACCATATTGACATGAACATATTGCTGACAGATCACTTAGCGACATTGGACGCACAACAGACAGAATTAAATGATAAACACAAGAATGATTTAGATGAGACAGAAGACCTCCCTATATAGCAAACATGAGACACCTCAATATAACAAACAGTAAAATAACAATAAACATTTAAAATCAGACAATAAAATATGAAAAATGGAAACAATTAAAAATATTAAAAAAAACACAAGAAGGAACCACTTTGACATTAGTACAGTGCAGATGTTTCACATAGAGACATGTAAGTGACATTGGACGCACACACAGACAGACAGACAGACAGATACAAGCTCTACTTACGGGTTAGACGGCCGCTCTATGACAGGCACTAGTTTGCCTCCCACAATTCGATTACGGAATATAGGAGAATGTTCATTCCCAAACGGAGCATACCTGGTGGACGGGGCATTGGTCATTAGGTACTCCACGTGGTGGGGCTCGTTCTGAAACAACAAGCCGCAATATTACCTGGGATCTCATCTTGAAATAATATAGAATTAGTGTCAATGTCATGTGTCATGTCATATCCTCACACACCAGGGGTACTTAATTCCGTTCAAGACTCACTTCGTGTAGCACTCCTGGCAAACATCACAAGAGAAACTTGTGCAAACAGTTTAGGAGTTATAAATAGAACAATGATAAAATGTACCGGGTATTTCATTGGATATAATTTTACTCCAAATTCATCGGGGAAATGATTTTGATGTTTGTGAAGTTTTCCTCTAGATGTGTGCCAGAGGTACAACATGGAGTGAGCCATGAACGGAATGAAGTACCGCTGGGGTGCGAGGATGGTGTCATATGTGTAAATTTGTTACTCGTGATAAATACTATGTTTCGTTGGTCAAGACTCAAGTTACAGACAATAACATAGAAATGTTAAAACAAGAACAAAAGCAACCTGATGAGAGTCTGTGATTAGTCCAAGCCACTGAAGTGAACTAAATAGAATAGGGCATCGTTTCTCGAAGCTCTCCTATCTACTACAAGACCATCAGGACTCGTGGCGATCTCTAATACATGGGATTGTGCACTTATGAGAGCGCTATGGTCTGATAGTGGATATGAAGGCTATGAGAAACGATACCCAGAAAGCTAGTACCTATTAAATCATGGTGTATATCTGAAGATGTTTGCAGAATATGTGCTTCTGGAAAAGGTACCTGTACCAATCTTATTACACTTTGATTGTTATAGTCAATGGATGACCAAAGAGCAGTCCATGCCAGTTTTTGTTTTGTTTGTTGTAGCTGTGTGTGACATACAATGCTTCTACTGGTCTTGGCCCTTTGACTGAATCAGTAGAGTGTTGGACTCACAGTTTAGGCAATACAGGTTTCAATCAGCATCTGGTCCTGTTTCAATGGCGCCCAACATGGGGTAAATTGCCTGGATTATGAGTAGAATGCTCTACCAACTTAAAGCCAATGACACACGCAATCATGCACGTGCACACTGTCTTCTCCACAATCATTCAAATAGTAACGTATTGTTGACAATGGACAAATCATTCCAATAAGTAACTTATTGATGACAATGGACAACACAATCACTTCAATTCCAATGAGCATACTGTTATTATGGAGTTACTCACAGCAACCACAACACATCATGTATTGTAGTGTTATTTAAGCTACAGATCACATCTATCAAACAGACCACACCTGTTAAATTTAGAAATAAGCATGCGACCACTCCGGCGTTGGTTGACGTACACACGCTTGTAGAAGCCCTGGCTGTCTGGGATGTCCTCAATGAGAAGGCGTTGATACGTTATGAGGAAAACATGCTCAATCCCTAATCCAGATCTACTTGAGACACAGATTAACTGAGCTGATGTAACTGTCTCGCGTCCAGATCGAGTTTCTGTGCCATGTTTATAACGGGTAAACCTACCAACCCCTAGATCATGTAGAACAAACCCCTAGATCGTGTAGATAGTGTTGTCAGTTATATGCCCTCGAGATTCTATCCCACCTTTAGGTAGTGCTATATATGATATTGTTAGATAGTGTTATGCACCATTGGTAGTTTGTGCTATGTCTCCATTTAGATCGTGATATATCCTATTGGTAGATAGTGCTATGTCCCATTGGTAGATAGTGCTATGTCCCATTGGTGTATGTCCCTGTGGTAGTTTGTGCTATGTACCATTGGTAGATAGTGCTATGTCTCATTGGTAGATAGTGCTATGTCCCATTGGTAGATAGTGCTATTGTCCCATTGGTAGATAGTGCTATGTCCCATTGGTAGATAGTGCTATGTCCCATTGGTAGATTGTGCTATGTCCCATTGGTAGATAGTGCTATATACCACTGTGAAATAATAGTGCATAAACCAAACATGGTACTACTACTTAATGCACTAAATGTGCATACTGGTAACTTCTATTGTATGACCAGTCTAGACAGATAGATATCTTTGGTCAATCATTTCATGATTGCTGAACTGTCACCACGATTGGAATATATGATATATAATATGATTCCTTCCTGATTAGCTTTAAAATTATAGCAGTTCAGTATTTGCAGGACTTTAAAGATTGTTCTCTGATCATTGCTTGTTCACATTGTAAAAATAATTTCAATAAATTTTCCAACTACTTTTTAAACCTAATTTAAACTTGGCAAATATGTCCAGTCCCAAATTGTTTCTGGACTACAGATGACTAGGATTATATCAATGAACTGAACTGAACACATGCATGCATTACAGTACAAACCAAAATCATTTTGTATTTATTTAAATAAAAAAGTACAACAACAATGACACTCGAACACCATGGTGTCAGTTTACATAACACTCAAAACATACCTATTGTAAACTACGATTCCGCAGTCCCTAGGCAGCTCTGAATAGGAACATATATTTACCAAGAGTGGTATACCGTACACATATATGTCAAGAGTAAAATGCACATGTATTCCTAGAGTAGAAAACAATCTTTGTTGATGTTCGACATAATTTACTACTCGGGGAAAACAGTGTGCGATCCATTGAAAATGTTAATAAATTTTATCACGCTGCGCTAGAACGACCTTCTATTTGAGAAAGCTGTTGAGGTCAGAATCTCAAGCTTGATGTTGCAAGGGGCCCCCACTGATCTCACTGATAGCAGACTTGGTCAAGTATCTCACCTTGGTGACTGCGGATCACAATAAATCTCAAACGATATCTCAAGAGGAAATCATTGCAGATCTCTCCCATGAGATTAGTTGTTGGGGGAACGTTTTCTTGGAGAAGTCCAGCAAGAGGTGAGCCTAATTCCCTGACAACTAACTAATGGACATTTACGTTGAGTGTCAATAGTTACTATCATTCTGGGAATGCAAATTAATGACTGACTTTGAGTTGTTCTATGCAAAGTCTATTTTAATAAATGATTTGGATCAAAAACTTAGTGAAAGGAGTGAAACTGTCAGCATGGTCTATAAAATACGGTCCATTTCTAATCTAGATGGATCATCCTTGTTTCTCTTGTAGAGTTCTTGACATTGTATCCAGTTTCACTTCATATGTCGGCCATATTGGTTTCTGAATTTTAGTACATAAAATACAGTTAATATAATACTTAAAATACAATTAAAATATTTTTAAAAGATAATACTTTTGGGCCTGAGATCACGAAACATTTTTGGATTACGATTTTGTGCCTGAGATTATGAAACCATGCTCAAGTTCAAATTATATACGGGGATTTGTGAATACAACCTGAAGTTCAGCATAAATTTGTACTCAAAAATGTTTCGTAATCTGTGGACCTGGGCTTTCATTGGCTGTTTCACAAAGAGGTTATCGGTATGCCATGCCATTCAATTTGTTGCACAAAAATACAGGAAGGAATATACATAGAAGATAAAATTATAGCCAAGTGTAGCCATGTGATATAGATGCTCCTACTGGTCTTGGCCAGAGGGGTTACCACTTTGGCTCAGTGGGTAGAGTGTTGGACTCATAATCCAGCAAATTGGGTTCAAATTCTAGGATCTGCAGGTTACAAGTGCAATATATGAATAGGATCTGTGAGTGCAATAGAGTGCATATAATGGACAACAGCCAACAGGTATCCCAGTGTAAGTACAACAGCCAACATACAGTGTAAGTCTGTAAGTGACTGAGTGTAAGGACATCTGTATACGTGACCAGCACAGATCAGACTGCTCGTCATTCAACAACCCGTCGGACAAATTGACAATACCCCACAACCATTGTTCATATCCCAGTGCGTTGATATCCCAGTGTCATAGAACAGCAGACCTATTTCTCCAAATAGCACTCAACAGAATGGCTTGTACTACCTATCTCGCGATCTCTTTGTATTTTCAGTCTTTGAATGAAGCCCGTCAATCTCCGACACATCAATGCCTACAAGTCACACACTGATTTCTGACCTTGAGATATATCCTGTTCCGAAAAGTATATAAATAGCTAAAGCCACTAGAAGTAATTTAATTGTCTATTAAAATCCATATTTCATCTATTATCTAGTATCATGTCTATAGTTATAAAATATTTGTAGGAAATATGGAACACAATAGATCAGATTTAACTCAATCTCAATTGGAGATTTGTTTAACTGATTTAAGGATTACCTACACATAGCATGTATGCCACCAGGGAAGTAAAGTAACATTCGTATCAAATAATTAACAATTGTGGTAGTTCTTAAAAGTTTATGTACCGGTAATAACTTATTAAATATTGCTTGGGGCATTAAACAACATGTCTCTGAAAGAAAATAGAATCCCAACTTCCTGATATTTGATATTCATTCAAGGTTTTAAATTAGTGCAACGGACTTAAACTAGCGCTGACACAACTTTGGCAAACAGCCATGCCAGTTGTAATGGTATCCATGGTTACAGGTAATAAGATTCGCAGCGAGAAATTAACAAACAAATCAAGATTAAATAGTTAATGTAAATTAATTTGTTCAATTTCAGCTTTTAAAAGTCTGGTAACCATGGTAACAATGCAAAATCATTGAACAGTGATTTTATTCAAAATTTAGACTTTTAACAATATTCTTGAAATGTATTGCATAATTTACCATGATTAGCTATTTATATAGCTCACCCTCCAATTAGAATGTTCACTATTTTTACTCGATTGAGTATTTTTGATGGACAGAAGTTCCTAAGCAATTCAATAGCATTTCATAAACACATGGTATAAAGTACAAATTACCTACCAATAATAAAATCTATATATTACAGTGAGTGTGTGACAAAATGGGGTGCTGTATTGACATTCACACCTCGGTGCGTTACAACAACGGCCTGTGTTTGTCGTGTACGTCTGAATGCCATGCATGGCTCACTGGCTGCCGACTTCAACATGTTCAATAACGCGACACACTTCACACGTCAGAAATCAATCCAGTCTCACACTGCCACCTCCTACATCACAAATCCTACCTTCCACGAGCCCACATTCGGATTTGAAACCGTCAAAATGTTCGTGCCGCGACGTTTCCCGACCGGAGAAGGTTGAGGAGTTTTGGGCCATACCCACGCCATTTTGTTGCAAGTGACAATCTATGTAATCACACAAAACATGCCACTCTCTTGTAGTAAGCCTAGAGAGCACGACATATGGGATATGTGTATGTTAAGCTTGGATTTAAAAGTAGGTGTACCCCCGGGAGAACACTTGAAGCCCTCACTGTTCATGTTATGTGTGTGCTGTTTGTTTCTAGGGAGAAACATGTACAGTGTATTTGCTCTTCAGCAGGGTACCCAGCCACCAATAATGGTGGTCTTCTATGTCCGTATATTGAATCAACAAGTAAAATAAATATTATATTTCCATTAGGCATTTAGCTATATGGTGTATAGTATTTCTAATTGCCAAGTTAAAAGTTGGGATATGTTTCCAGGTTTGTTGTGCTCGATTAAAAGCAACTGAATTGCAGCGCGTACCTGCTTATCTGGAGCAATTAATCTATCACAGTTAAAGGGATTGTGTATACAATGACCCAAGGAAGACTGATAAAAACTAGAAATGTGCAAGCAATTGTCGACTACTCCGGTCACTGATACTGCTGTGACATGAAACTAAACCATGGGACTGAATTACATATTAAAGGATAAATACTGGCATTACCATACCTATATTGTACAGGGATCGAAATTAACACTATCCCACTAGCCTTGGCCATTTCTCCAAAAATGTATCCTAAGGACTAGTAGAAATTCATAACATTTGTTATTTGTATTCGGGCTAGTAAGTTTTTAAGTTAGTTCTACATACAGCGATAGAAATATCTTAATTCTTGATAATTATATCAGGTTAAACCAATTTAATTGTTTGTATAAAAGATATTTATCTTTGAGATTCCATAATATTTTTCTCACTGTACTTCGTATTAATATTTATTGTGAAGAGTGAGTGAGTGAGTGATTATAGGAGATTAGCATCGCCACTGTAATCTTTCACCCATTTGCAACAACAGTATAATGATAACCAGGGTTCTTTAACCCACTTTCATTAAATAAGCTAATGTCCTTGTACAACCAATGAGCAGATAAGGATACAAAAACGTGGAAATAAATAGTTTCAGAAAAAGAAAAAAAATCAAATCAAATCAAACTTTTGCAGTACAGAACCTGTAAACACAATCACACTTAACATAAGAATTGATGAGTAGGAATCTTTCACCTACTTGCGACGATAATAAAAATTGATATTATCATAAAAAAAATAAAACATGTCTCCCCAAAATACTTATAATTAGGTCACAACTAGTAATAGTAGGATCTATATATACTATATAGTACTTCCTCATGCCAGTGGCTAAGGTCTGGGATCATTGAAATACCTGCACTGAAGCCAGTAACTACCATGGTCTAGCTCAGATAGCCGAGACTTTCAGCCATGTTACCTAGTCGTAGGCATGTGTGGTACAATTTCCTCATATCGGCATGAAATGGGAAACCACAGTTTGAAATTGTGAAGCATTTAGACACTTGTGCATTTATCTCTTTTGAAAAGGTCGAACTGTTGTGTACTATGAGAGTTTAACCTGGCGTAGATTACATTGATTTTTCAATAAATGCCTTTGATGTTGGGTGAGATATGAGAGTGATCCAGGAGATATGATAAGGATCAAGGTTATGTTGGATGAGATATGACAAGACAGGAAATCCCTATGTGTGAATTTGGGTGAGATGACAGGGATTCACAAAATATTATAATAATAGACCAGACAGCAGTATTTTATAAATTAATAATTTAATTGACATGGCTAGTGCATGCATACAGACAGACATGTACATCATAGAATTATTCAAATTATTTTCATGAGCTATATAATAATTTAATTACAATATTAATATCAGTATTTTTCTTAAATTTCGTCGCTTATCATTTTATTCAATTTTGTCACAATTCAACAGAAATTCTGCCAAATATCAAGTTGGTATTTGATTGTGCAAATAAGTCAATTACAGAAATACTATTTCTCTGCTTGGAAAACATTAATGGACTTGAAAGAGCAAAGAAAGGCCCCTGCAATAACCTGTATTGTGTATGCAGTGAATGCTGACACTGGATGTATACATGGTATATATACACTAACAGGAGGCACTATACAGCTGTATGCAGTGAATGTTCACACTGGCTGTATACGTGGTACATATACGCACTAACTGGAGGCACTATACAGCTGTATGCAGCAACAGAAGGCAATCTATCTGACTGTACGCTAACAGAAAGCAGTGTTCCACACAGGAACAACAAGACATAGTGTTGGACAAATCACAGTGATTTGTGACAAAGACCGGGAAATTTGCCATTATTCGTGTTCTTTCTATTCGAAGTAAACCTATGCAAAATGTCTATAAAAAGACATGACTATCCCGATAGTAGATACACATTATGCTAACAGATATGGTGGCATATTCTCAAAATGTTCTTACGAAACTTCTTAGCCTAAGAACAGTTCATAGCCATACTATTAGAATAAATAAGAATGTTGTACGATAACGTTTCGAGAATAGGCCCCCAGATTATTAGATATATTGTATTGTCCTTACTACAAATGATACTCTAATGATGCTGATACTGGTGGTCACTGGGAATTAAAAATAATATTTATAAAATATTTAACATTCTTAATATCAAAATTTCCCCTTTTTTTAAACCAAAAGAGACACCTACAGGTAATAGTAACAAAATATGGCATTATTCAAAAGGATTGATACTGCAAATATTTGTATAAAGAAAGTGGAAAACTTAAGCTACGAAAAATAATGGATATAATACGGATATGGAAGAGGTATTTGGGGAATAACTTTAACAACTTCTTTCTACTGGAGTGAAATAATGGAGAACATACCACATACTGTCATCAGCAGAGATTTATAATCTCCAACAGGATGAAAGTGATGCATCAAGTATTACTGCCTATTGAAACACCAATACTTTTGACAGGCGTACTCTATTTTCTATGATATACTTATACATCCATCAATACGTATACAATAGCTATCAGTTAATGAAACTATTGACTTCTTCAAACTATTTCAAAATTTGCACATGCAGTGTCAATATACATTCAGTTCTACGCACTCGGATGTCAAATGTCACGTTTATCAATAGTTTCTCGGTCATTCTGTCAGCACAGAGAACTGTTGGTTGTCAACTTGAATAGGGACATACTCCGCTGCAATAAAAGGTAGATAAAGCCACACATAGAAGCAAACTATCGTAAACTATCGGCATTTGACGTTAATCAAACAAGAACTGTTTATCAAGACAACACAATCTTTGTAAATTAGTGGTAGAGTTGCCTCACGTTAGGTACAAACGAGGTGACGATACCTCAGTGGGCATTGGCCAGTGTTTGATCATCATGAATCTGATGAATGGTCTCGGCAATCAATTTATTACCTTTCCAGTGCGTACACCTTCATTATTCTCTCAAGATTCGAATGATATTTATGAGGCACTGCCCTTGGTAACGTCAAGTAACAGCGCTTTCGGAGTGGCTATATACTCAAACATGTACCATGATACAGAGATTATCGCAAACAATTGCATAAAGTGAATAACTATTGCTGTATTAAAGATGTCACATTTTGTTGTTAATAAGTCAAACACCACAAACATATGTAAACAAGTATTTTACATATAATATTTATAACAATGTCAATAGAGACTATGGACAAGATGTATGCTCAAAGCGCTACACTATTATTACGCCTATTAATGGATCAGTGTGTACTCATTTCACTTTCTCAACTCCATGAGGAATATACAACCAAAGCTACAATTTCAGGTGCTATACGGGTAACATTCACAATTCCATATCATCCTACCAGGTACCCATTCACAGCTGGGTGGACTAGAGCAGTGTGGATCAAAGCAGTTTGCTCAATAGTGCTACATGATGGCATGAGCTAATAAAGCTTGAACTCAGGATCTCTGTATCATAAGGCAAACTTGCTACCTCTATATCACTGTGTTTCATATTTATAATAATAAAAATAAATTGTTTAAAAAAAAAAAGAAAAAGAAATATTTAAAATAAAAAATAATAATAATACACATTTCTACCATGCAGGCATATATATTCAATGCTGATATACATTAATTTCACATCATATTTAAATAATAATGTTGATAAATATAGCAAATACTCAGAGAGATGATTGTATTTATATTAACATAATAAAATTATTTAGAAACCACATTGGTTCTCAAAATAAACTTCATAAGTGGTAGTCATATTGATTGATTGAATTAATGTTTTACGTCGCATTGGGAATATTTCACCCATAGGCGACGACTACTAAAGTTTCCTTCTTCATACATTTGAATGGATATGGAATACATATATGTATGTAAATAATATACCTTCTATATTATAAAAAAAAGTTATAACAATTGTTGCGTTTTAATCTGATGTGGTACAGTCAACATTTAGTGGTGCGATGATACAGGTGGTGTATGTGACGTGAAGTAGTACCCGAGTACCAGGATATTCCAAACATCGGCAATTGAAAAGGAACCATAAATATTTTATATGCAACTATTGAAGTACTACACTGTACTCTCAGATTTCTCCAAACCCACTCCTCCAGTTGGTGTATGAGACACCAGTATGTAATTCAAACAGGAGAAAATAATTAAATTTGTAGTGTTATGTTCGAAAACTTCGCGCCTCATGGAATTTGGTCTCGTGACCCATTAGCTTCATGGCACAATGAATGCTACTGACTCAACCTTCATTCCTTAAATGAACTTTGATTGTAAGCCTTTCATTTGGGTGAATTTTTACCACCGTTATCCGAGTCAATGCGAACTTGCAAGGATCTTTCTTTTGTCACCAAGACCGTGCTCAGTGCGATTTCTACTTCCGAACCTCTTAGCCTAAGAACAATTCTTAACGATTCTTAGGCTAATATTAATAAGTTCGTAAGAACGTTTCGAGAATAGGCCCTCCTGAAAGACAGTTTAATTTTAGAATATCTCTGTATTTAAGCGACCCCTTCCAAGTTTTGTTAATAGTGTTTATGACCCATGCAGACACATATTCATATTTTTCACTACTCAGAACCAGTTGCCTCCTGTAATAGATTACCAGCCAGGAATCCACAAGTATGCGCACAGGCTTATCTGCTAATTCCGTGTGTGGGAACTGTAGTCTTGCGAACCCCAAGTGACACATTTACTTAGATGTTCACTTGATGTCTGGAATATTTTTGTAATAATCTTCTGTTCCTTTCTTCTCTCACGTAGTGGAACTAGTATTAATGTGTGTACGGCCTCCGTGATAATAGCATTGGTTCCGTGTGGATATCCTCAGTAAGCTGAAAATCTGCAAGAATTAGCGAGACATTCATAGATGCCATTAACGGCTTCAGCAACAATTCTTTATAATTGTAGACATTGTCAATTCCTGCATACAATAGTGTACGATACATATGCGAATATTGTCTTTAATTGTCTGCCAAACGTTTCAAAAGGTTCATGGTGTTTTCAAAACGAAATAAACTTGAACATTAGGCTCTATATAGGTATTATACAACCAAATACATTTCTATAGGCCACAATGGTAGCGTTTGGATTGATGCAATCTTTAGGAAGGAAAGCACAATACCTGACCACACATGAAGTAACAGTTCATCGTCTGCAAATTGTTTTTTTACCTGCGTGTGTTTTCTAAACACTCACAGGAAGTGGGTCACCCTGGTTTCGCAGATATTGGATAACTCTGAATTTCACAGA
>JAUTBZ010141405.1:0-12758 GCA_032361785.1 Lepetodrilus galriftensis | reverse complement strand
TCTCATTTATTTGATAATTAAAGCACATTTGAGTCAGATTTTCGTTTTATATATCTATTTTCAACATATATAATTGACTAAAAGCAACTTGTTCTGGCACCGAAGAAATCCTTTAAAACCACAGGGCTAAGCACGTACAGCTGTTATAATTATTACTTTGTCTTTGGATACTACTGGTTGTATACCCACAATGAGCTTCATGGTATATAATATATTGTCATTTCCTACATTTTCCATAGATCTACGTCTACGAATGATGGAGCTAAAAATACAGGTTAAGCTTTGGCCCAAAATAGGTCTTCACGTTATATTACAGAAAAACCTGCAGAAATTACCTCTTTATACAAATAACTACTACACATTCTGTTGATGGTTAGACGTTCAATTAGAAAGTGTATAAATATGTAAATTAGTTCAAATAACCATACATATAATATTAACTGTTCAGAATATCCAATAATTATGAGGTGAGCTGTAATGTATGTATTAGTCATACAAGAAAGGACATCGATGAATATTGACGTAATGCTACTAGGTAGTTACATAATTAACTTAATCGATGAAATAGACTTGCTGCTACATGCATGCAAACTTGGGTAGGCTCTAATACTTGTATGTCAATAACTATATATAGCTATTTGTGATAGAAAATGTTCCTACTGGTCTCGACCAATGGAGGTTAGTACCCATTGTGCCAAGTCGGTAGAGTGTTTAACTCACCATGCACACAGGTAACTCGGATTCGAATCCTAGGATCGGTATGGTGATACTGTGGTCCTGTCACAATGGCGCCCAATGTGGGGTCATGTAGTATTATTGTTGAGAGATGACAAGTACGTTTCATACTAGCAAGTTATTTGGTAAAATGACAATGCTTCCTTTCAGTTAGCATGTACCCCCCACAATAACAATCCATTGTTACATACCCGGAATAACAATGTTAGGGTGGGACTACTACCTAGATTTTTGAAATAATTCGATTTTTGAAATAATTTAATATTTTGGTACTTAATGTGTAGCTAAATCATTCCTCTTTCAGTTGTAGGCATAATTATTTGACTCTTATTAGCCAGTTGCTAACAATAAGCAGTCAAACAGGGTAGGGGATGTCCGTTTATTTACAAAAATAATGAAGTAATACAAATAGCAATCCAATATTGTGAGCCTGTAATAACACTCCCAATATGGTGTACTTGTAATAATTATAAGAATCCCATTTTTGTGTACTTTACTGATAGTTCTGCTTCCGTAATAACAATCGGAGAATAATAACAAAATAATAACAATTGTAATATTGTGGGGCCGTAACATCAATATCCGTTACGACTACGAAGTATGGTGCAATTGTAATACAATAAATCCCGTATGGCGTACGTACTGCTAATAGCAATCCCTGCATAGCGTTCTGGAAATAACAATAAATGCATAGCGTACTGCTAATAACAATCCCTGCATAGCGTACTGGAAATAACAATCCCTGCATAGCGTACTCCTAATAGCAAATCCCTGCATAGCGTACTGCTATTAGCAATCCCTGCATAGCGTACTGCTAATAACAATAAATGCATAGCGTACTGCTAATAGCAATCACTGCATAGCGTACTAACAACAATCCCTGCAAAGCGTACTGCTAATAACAATCCCTGCATAGCGTACTGCTAATAACAATAAATGCATAGCGTACTGTTGATAACAATAAATGCATAGCGTACTGCTAATAACAATAAATGCATAGCGTACTGCTAGTAACATTAAATGCATAGCGTACTGTTAATAACAATTCCTGCATAGCGTACTGCTAATAACAATAAATGCATAGCGTACTGCTAATAACAATCCCTGCATAGCGTACTGCTAATAACAATCCCTGCATAGCGTACTGGAAATAACAATCCCTGCATATCGTACTGGAAATAACAATCCCTGCATAGCGTACTGAAAATAACAATAAATGCATAGCGTACTCCTAATAACAATCCCTGCATAGCGTACTGAAAATAACAATTCCGTGGCATACTGGCAACAGCGATATTAACTATCCCCCTATTTATTTACTAGCTAAATAAAGATAGCCTTGTTCGTATTGCGTATTCATAATAACTAAGCTCCTGTGTCTGTTACTTAATAATGATAATAATGATAATAATGATAATGATAATAATAATAATAATAACAACAACAAACCAGCCAGTAGTATATCCTAGTAACACATGACGTATATCCAGATGATTCATAAACAACTTTATTTTGTTATATTTTCTGCAAATATCGTATACTTCGATAGTATTCTGAATTGAATATCGTAAAGTGTCTGTATATATATAATTACGATGGCAAATTAAACGGCCATTTAGCCAGTGTTCCACACAGTGTAGCATCTAGTACTGACCTTTGACATGCAACAGGAAGAGACGTGCGGCCCTATTGCAGGTCGTGTGTCAACTACGACCGAGACATCCAGTTCTATACTACAGTTATATGTAAGTTACATCCGGACGACGTGCAATGCAATAACAAGATAAGGGTGATGTCGAGTTTCAGATGACTGCCATACTCTACTTGTGTTATGTGAAGTGTGAAGTACCCCTGGTTTTGCTCTAGTCGAAGGAAGATGTTTAGTTTCAATCAACAGTTGCAAGCGTATACTCGACCTATAGGAACTCCTGTGCGAAACGGCGCAGCTACGAGGTGACCGTATCTCCAACCTATAACAATGGTGTAGTCTATGGGTAAGGTTGGAGATAAGATTACCTTGGAGTTACGCCGTGTTGTACAGGGGAGCCCCGAGAAATAACGTTAACACTGTCATTTCCGGAAATGCATTTTTGTCTTTGTTTTTTGCTGTAGGCCTACATAGTAAGGTTGTTTTTTTCTCCATCAGACGTGACGAAAATACACCTGCCGTTCACCTTTGCAAGATCGTGCAAGAAGCATAATTGCCAAAATTCGATCCAAGATGGTCATCATAACCATGAGCTTTCGTTTCCATCTTGATATCCAGTATTCTGTATCGTGAAGATAGTTCAGATAGGCTCAATGAACTATACGTTACAGTAACTTCCGGGGGTGAGATGGGGTGGGAGGGGTTTAGGGGTGGGGATATTTAAATACGATAATATTTATACTATCGATATATCAAGTATTTCCGATATATCATGGGAAATATGGCATCAGTCTCATGGTTTCTACGATATATCTAGTTCATGTTATTCCGATAATATACACGAGACATCAACCTTCTCGCACCTCTATACGATCCATGTACAACTTGCGCTCTTAACCATAGTAATCGCGCGGCCTCTTGGGCTGGCGGTATATGAAGAGAGTGCGGAAGCTACGACTGAGATATGATCTCCGAGGGCTTAACTTACGACAGCTGGTTTCGCTGCGACCTCTGCCGATGTGTTAGTGACCTTGAAACCACAATAACATAAAGCCTCCGTTGATAGGAACATGGTGTTATTTAGGGACACAACATTTATCTTTGTAAATGTTTCAGGCACTTAAAGAAAAAGAGAGTTATAAATAGCATCCGGTTATATATCTCCCGACTCCGGTAGGCCTACATCAAGAAACGTTGTATTTTAATAAATGATGTCGACTAGAATACGGTGTGATGTATTGGAAATACCGCGCACGCTGCAATGGGAATTAATAATATGTGCGTACATATACATCGCCAATATGGCTGCTATAATTTTAATTGTTTGTGCATGTCCATTACTCTACAGACTAAGCACTGAATGCATGTGTGTGAATTATCGTTTGGACATTGTAAGTAAGCATGTATACCTACTATACTTAGAAAATCCTGCAGTATCATTGTTAATCGACTATCCCCCTTTCCAGACGCGGGTGTGTTATTATACGAACTTGTAGGCTAAACAATATGCTATTTGACTTATAACAATTCATTGGTATATTCCAATATTCCAAAACCGAAACAGTATCCTTCTTAGAACTGTATCGCTAGTAAAAACAACCTAACCTTGTATACAGATTAGCATACTATTTACCACGCACACTAGGTACTTTCCGGGCCACGAGAAGCAAGGAAATCCTTCACGTGTGCTCTTGTTGTCATTTCTGGGAGTTATGGGTGTATAATCATCGCAAGGCAGACATACACAGATGTGCATCACTTCCGCCTAAAGGATTGCCCAGCCAGGGAAAGGTATATACACCTCCCTCCATAGGGGTTCGCTCGCACGCTATATCCAACACGGTTCCATGTTGCCATGACAACCAGGGATGAATGAGCTAGTGTACATATTTGCCTATATATCATTTTCGCTCTGGCAACGAATATTCTTAATTTTGTATTTCAAAAGACCTATTTATAGAGAATAAGCTTTTCCCAGCCTAATTTCTCCTCTCGCATATTTAATTTACCCCGTTTTCGCCATGTTTGACCACTGAAGTCAAACTGGGTCTTCGCTCCAAGATGAAGATTGCATTTCCAACAAAATGTTTCAAAATATACGTCAAAGAGGCTAAATATTAGTTTGTCATAATTAATTTGAGAATGGATTTTAATAATCTGTGGCAAGCAGGCGACGACCAGATCGATGATGAGAGATGGTGTGGGGCAGAGTCGTCCGCCATCTTGGATTCCATTCCCAGGGCTTACATCAAATCATAAACCCACAAATACCGCATCCTAGATGTGTTAGCCCTACAAAAGGATGTATACTTCGATAATATAACCCGAAGATGCATCAAATGAACGATAACGGCACTGCGTCCACCATTTTGAATAGCTAAGCAAACGATCGCAGTGATAATTTATGAATGGTAGTTGACAGTGGAGCAACTACAGAGACAGAGAAAGCACCTGACTATAAGCCTAGCGCCTCTTCCCGAGACGGAAGAGGGAAACCAAGAGAATCCCGGGGGGTGGGGGATGCGAAAAAATGGGTGGGGATGATCGGGGTTGGTTTGGGCGAGGCTGGAAGAAACCGCCTGAGCTCGTCAAAACAAGGACACATCAACTGCTGTCACAAATGGCGGCCATGCCATTTCGACGGAGATCGGCCATTCTTGGAACCTCGGCTAGCGTGTATGTTGGTGCCGTTAAAGACGAGTATCATGGAAACTGTTTCATAGCGATATATTGGTAGCTTCTTGTTCTCATAGGTGATAATAAACAGAATATAGACCTACATCTCATATAAATTATACCTTCTACAAGAGGATTTGCATATACATATATATACGCGAAAAATCGATAGTTTATATAAATACATTTGTTTGAATGAAATAACCAGTATCTGATAATGACTTAAACGTTAAACAAAAACAAACACCGATATATAAATAGATTTTAAAACAAAAACTGAAAGACCATTAAAAAGTATGAATATAAATTAATCACAATTTTCCAAAACCATGGAATTACCTATCGGATTTAAAGATGTATATAAATAGCAATACCATAGACATATATTTTCCAAATCAAGAGAAATTTTATTAAACACTGAAATGACCTATTTTCAGTTGACCAACATAACGGCGTGAAACACAAAAGAATGGTTTTCAATGGTTTGTCCACGTTCTCAATAGGGTGTATTGCCCAGCGGGGTCGGGGGTCAACTGAGGCAGGTGATTGGCGCACCTGGTATTTACGACTTGTTATTACACGTGTGAAACAGGGAATAATAGAGCCTGAGAACAGTCAAACTGTCAGGTCAGATAGATGAAGAACAGGATTAGATATATTTTTTCTGTTTGGACCCCCCCCCCCTGCCCCCCCCCCCCCCCCCCCAATGAGTGTCAAGGTAGACTTAACCTATTGATCACGGAGTTAATGAATCAAATGTACTTGCAAAATAACATATATGACTCTCTCTTTATCTTTCTCTCTCTCTCTCTCTCTCTCTCTCTCTGTATTGATATTTTCTCCAGAACAAGTAGACAGAATGAATAAAATCAATATCAGAGATAGTGAGACAGAGGAAGAGAGCGAGAGAGAGAGAGAGAGAGAGAGAGAGGGAGGAAGGTAGAGACAGTGAGAGAGGAAGGGTGGATGACATAAAGAAGGAAAGAAAAAAGAAAGATAATTGACAGAGAAAGACAGGAGGGAGGGGCTTTAGAGAAAGACAGAGAAGAGAGGGAGGGAGGGAGGGAGGGAGGGATAGTCAGATAGAGATAGAACAGAGAGACAGACGGACACAATACAAATATTATCAAAGCAGTTGCACTGGCTGTAACACATGTTGGTATTCGCTGTAGGTCATGGATGACTGGTCGTCAGAAATACAATAATATTTAACGTGCAACACATGGCCCTAATAGGTACGGCGTATCTCCGCGGACGGCCCATATACACGTCAGATAATTTACTTTGGGAGCTGGAGCTACAAGGAGACACACACAGAAACTGTGCATGATAATGAAAATGTATCCATTACATGGCCGCAGACTATGCACAGAAAAATGTCGTCTGCTCTGATTGTAGTAGCAGCAGACGCAGGAATGGTTGGTGCCAAACTCTCCCTGATATTGCAATGTGCAAGCATATGGCTCCCGTCTCTCAAACACTGCGGAGGGATAAGCCCCGAGAAAAAACCAATATCGCACTCGGGGGAAACACGTCCATAACATAATTATACGTTGGAACATAGAAACGTCGGACGAAACATCTAAATAAGAAAATGGAGCTTACTTCATTTGTTTGACAATTGTGCTTTTCCCGGATTCTCCTGCACCTAAAGAGAAACAGGAAAGGGAATTTGTAAATAGAAGACATTTCAAAGCGACTTTACATGAGCAGGTGCACGTATTAAGATATATCCTTATATGCATATAAGTCAGCGAGGGTCAAAAAATGCAAAAACAATGTCAATGTGGGGTTATTTTTGCCAAAAGTCTACACGCTTTGGGATTGGCGGGACGCAACAGAGATATCCAATATGGCCGCCGCATAATAACAATCAGTTACTAAAAATTACGGTGATTATGCTTTCCGGCGAATTCATTAATCAGCGTCCCCTGCTGCACCTCTGACGCTCGTGCACTGCACATTTCTTACCTAAAAGCAAGAGTTTTATATCCTTAGCAGCCTGGATCCCATCTTCCTTGAGATTTTTCTCTATGGCCTTACTCCTTTCCAGCGCTTGCCGCTCTTCCGCGCTCATCGTGCAGCCCATGTTGCCGGTGCTGCTAGCTGGGCTCTCACACTCTCAAGCTTGCTAGTAGTATGTTCGCCAAGGCTGCCGACAAACGTACAGCTCTGTTCCGTGAAGCTGCCGTTTTGTCCAGATGTCGTACCCCCTTCACCAGCCTCAACTTGTAAGAAGAAATAATAGCTAGAGTACAAATCCCTTGGTGAGGCTATCCTGGCACTGGTAGGCACAGACTCTGCATAAAAAGCTCCCTCACTGTCCAGCGGCCCGCTGCCTCAGCCTGATTCGGCTCTGATCTCGCTGGCTACTACAGACTAGCAATTTTCCAATATACCCAATCGCCAAGTAGAGTTGCGCTACCCTCACTGAGACTGTGTTCTCTCACTACTACACATGGAACACTCAAAAACCAATGTTTGGCAGAAGGCATCGAACAACCATTCCTCTTCTTTCCGACCTGGTTCCCTAGGACAGCGCGTAATGAAGGCCTTGACGGGGATACCGGGAACAAAGCCAGTGTATAATATGCCGGCTTGGCAGGCGAGCCGGAGAGATGCTGGATCGAACTCGCTCCACAACGGTATTCTAATAGATCTCCGGCGTGGGGTCACAAGCTGACGTCAGAATAAGCACGGGCTGCCGAGATACTATTCTGCAGGCGATAGAATTAAGAAATTATGAAAATTAAGGTCATTTCATATTACGAATGGATTTGCGGGGCGAACTTTGAGGATACGAGTTTAGTACGGAGAGTCAAGCAGGCCGGTTGAGGGGCACTGAAAGGCAGTCTTCTTGGTTCTCTCTGCCAAAATAACGGTGCCGACGCCACAGCATATTAACATATATCACGCGCGTTCACATCAATTATTCTATGCATATTTATAGCCGGCTGCTTCCTCTTTTCCCGTCTTTTATTGAAGGCTGGAGGTATTTATAACTATTAAAAGTTACAAAACGCTAATTAATGAGAAATTCGTCACACGTTGCCCAAATATAGAGATTTAGGACACTAAATAGTTGGAAAAAAAATATAAAATATAGTAAACTCCATAGCTTAACTAATATATGAAGCAGCATGGGAATGGTTGGACTAGAGAATATATTTAGTATAGTAACACTATTGTATGGTTTATGTAAACATAGAGTTGGGTTAAATCGGCCCACGGCCCCTTTCGAATGACCATGAGTGTAATATATACTAGTATATATGTATTCGTATGTTATAATAGTGGCTATACCGATGCTAAGAAGATGCCATTTAACTAAAAGTTATCAAAAATCAATTGTCTTGGACCTATATATATGCACTCGTAAATTATTTCCAATGGAAAGAACACAAATAAAGTTAAATTTACAATGACCATGAATCAAAATAAATTCACATAGAAAACCCACACTGATTTATTTATGTCAGTGAGGGGATATGAAACAGTTTCACACATACGTCAATGAAATATATAAAAACATTTCAAACGCGCCATAAAATATAACGTTCTTTAAAAACATGCTTTATTCTAGTGTATAAATGTCATACGATATGACAGTTTTAGTTTTAGTCATTATTCTTGGATTTACTACGGACAATTAATATAATTGGGTATGTTGTGTGATTTTTCTCTATATGTATATATGAATGGTATTACGATATGATTGGCCAATGACAGTTTTAGTTAGTGATTATTCTATATGGATAAACTACCGTACGTACAATGAAAGTATTGGATATGTTGTTTTGTTGTCTCTATTGTATGAATGATGTTGTATTCATATTAGATATGTTTGTATGTATTTGTCAGTGTATTATATAATTGTTCAATATGTATACCAAGAACAAAGCATCCATCTAGTAATTGTATCCTCTCGGGGTATAGTATTTATAAAGTAATTGAATGTATTGCTATTATATATTTGGCAAACATGTATATGTCGGTATAAACAGAACAGAACAGAAAATATGAAAATATTGAAAACCAGTACGACACGCGGGAAAATGTAACTTGATGTCAACAAACCGTTATTGTACAATTTACATTGGTTTCCGATATATATAGTAGGCCTATGCATAACCGATTCTATTAGTGTTGTTACACAGTTTACATATGTTGTGGTGGTCCCGTGCATTGCATGGTTGACCGCCCAGGTTAAAGTGAAGCACGTTCGAACTCGGCTGGCTCGTGGATAGATGACCGAGAACCCGGCATCACCTTGTCAAGTGTCTAAATTCGAAAATGCAGAGTGTCTAAATTCACCCAGCAGAGATTGGGTATCCGGAAGGATGAGATGGACATGTATGTGAATGATAACCGTGTAGCGCTTTGAATGTGTGTATACTCCCCAGGGAGTTGAGAGGGAAATGAGTGTGCACAGATCCATTTACCATGGATGAGCATGGAATAGGCGCATTATAATCATGCATTATTTACATTATCTATTGTTCCGCCTGGTGACTTCAACGGATAATTAATGGCAAGAAGTTCTAAATAGGAGTATCTTAACGCCCATAAAGAGAATGGGTAAACCATTAAACTTACCTTTATCTTCATTTAACTATATTTGCATATTTATGTCTTAAAGTTTTAAAGAGAATACATACTTGCCGTACATACCCGACATACACTAATGCTTCACCGTGTCTTTGATGCGACCTAATCTATTGAGAATAAGGAAAGAAACAAAATATGAACAATTATTTGCCCAAGTATTGTTTTTGCCCAATCAATGCATTACCTTACACTTTCCATAGCTAATTATAAGTAGTTTATGTGCAACATCGTACGACATGACAATGTTTATAGTGTTCCAAAATTAAGCTGCCACCGATATTTTAGTCATGCACTAGCTGTACGTGTAAAACCAGCTTATATATTATAACATACGCTGGGATTATACTTGATATCAACAGCTCAACTCAAGAAAAAAGAAAGTCATCATGTGAATATAATATATATATATATATAATTATGTATTTTGGCTCTATAAAGGCATACAATCAGTTTGTTGACACATTTTAATATGGTCAAACGTATTTTACCTGAAATACTATATACATGTATATATACTATACAAACGCGCACGCGCACGTACACAGCACATCTCTTGACACAAAAGGTACCCCTACATGATATAAGAACAGCAATATTTGACATACGCACATCGATACTTGACATGACATACGCACAGCAATATTTGACAATACTTGAAATGACATGCATACAGCAATACTTGACATGACGTCTATATCCGTACAGCAATATTTACAGCAATACTTGACATACTCACAGCAATACTTGAAATGACCTAGGTACAGCAATATTTGGTCGTCGCCTATGGGTGAGATATTCCCGCCGCGACGTTAAACATTAATTCAATTCAAACTTGACATACGCACATCATTACTTGACATACGCACATCAATACTTTACATACGCAATACTTGACCTGACATGTATATCCGTATAGGAATATTTACAGCAATACTTGACATACTCACAGCAATACTTGACATACGCACATGAATACTTGATATGACATACATGCAGCAATACTTAACATATGCACATGAATACTTGATATGATATACACACAGCAATACTTGACATATGCACATGAATACTTGATATGACATACACACAGCAATACTTGACATATGCACATGAATACTTGATATGACATACGCACAGCAATACTTGATATGACATACATGTCTATCCGTACAGCAATATTTGGCATACACATAGCAATACTTAACGTGACACACGTACAGCAATATTTAACATGACATACGCATAAACATGACATAAACATCATTACTTGAAATGACATACGTACAGCAATATTTGACTTACTTACTTGACATTAATATTTGACATGACATGTATATCCGTACAGCAATATTTGGCATAAGCATAACAAGTTTTGACATACGTACAGCAATACTTGACATACGTACAGCAATTCTTGAAATACGCACATGAATACTTGATATGACATACGCACATGAATACTTGATATGACATGTATATCCGTAAAGCAATATTTACAGCAATATTTGACATACTCACAGCAATACTTGACATACGCACATCAATACTTGACGCACAGCAATACTTGATATGACATACGCACAGCAATACTTGATGACATACCTACAGCAATACTTGACATGACATGTATATCCGTACAGCAATATTTGGCATAAACGGAGCAATACTTGACATGACACACGTACACCAATATTTGACATGACATACGTACAGCAATACTTGACATACGCACATTAATACTTGACGTGACATATGTACAGCGATACTTGAAATTACCCACGTACAGCAATACTTGACATGCATACATGAGTACTTGACATGACATACGCACAGCGATACTTGAAATGACCTGCGTATAATAATACTTGACATGACATACGCACATCAATACATGACATACGCACAGCAATACTTGACATACACACAGCAATAGTTGAAATGACCTACGTCCAGCAATACTTGACATACGCACATGAGCAATTAACATGACATACGCACAGTAATACCGGTTGATATTTTACCTGCGTATAGTAATACTTGACATGACATACGCACATCAATACTTGACATATGCACATGAACACTTGACATGACATACGCACAGTAATACATGTACTTGAAATGACCTACGTATAGCAATACTTGACATACGCACAGCAATACTTGACATGACATACACACATAAATACTTGACATACACACATCAATACTTGAAACGACCTACGTACATCAATACTTGACATATGCACATGAACACTTGACATGACATACGCACAGTAATACATGTACTTGAAATGACCTGCGTATAGCAATACGTGACATTGCATACGCATATTAATACTTGAAATGACATACGTACCGCAATACTTGACAAAGGCACAGCAATACTTGATATAACATACGCATAGCAATACTTGACATACGCACACCAATACTTGATATGACCTAAGTACCGCAATACTTGGCATACGCACATGCATATTTAATACATGTATTACAAACGCATATCAATACTAGAATATACACACATAAATACTTGACATACACAGCAATACTTGAAATGACCTACGTACAGCAATACTTGACATATGCACTGCAATGCTTGGTGTGACCTATGTACAGCAATATTGACATACGCACATGAATACTTGATACATGTATTACATACGTATATCAATACTTGACATACACACAGCCATATTTGAAATGACCCACGTACAGCAATACTTGACATACGCTCATGAGTACTTGACATGACATACGCACAGCAATACTTGATACATGTATTACTTGTATACGTATATCAATACTTGACATGACATACGCACAATATTTGACATACACAGCAATACTTGAAATGACAGCAATACTTGACATATGACCTGCGTATAGCAATACTTGACATGACATACGCACATCAATACTTGAAATGACCTACGTACAGCAATACTTAACATACGCACAGCAATTAGTTTAGTTTAAACATATTTTATTCACAATAGAATGGGATTGGGTACAAGTTATGCCAACTTAGTAGAAAACCCGCTCCTGTAGTTCAGCTAGCTAACTGTTCTGGCCCTTTTTACTATCA
>JAUTBZ010141394.1:0-12761 GCA_032361785.1 Lepetodrilus galriftensis | reverse complement strand
AAATCGACTCCTCCGTACAATAGAACTGCGTTCGACATCAACCCATTCGTACAATAAAACAGCGCTTGACATCAACTCCTCCGTACACTAGAACTGCGTTTTACATCAACCCATTCGTACAATAAAACAGCGCTTGACATCAACTCCTCCGTACAATAGAACAGCGCTTGACATCAACTCCTCCGTACAATAGAACAGCGTTTGACATCAACTCCTCCGTACAATAGAACAGCGTTTGACATCAACTCCTTCGTACAATAGAACAGCGCTTGACATCAACTCCTCCGTACTATAGAACTGCGTTTGACATCACCACGTTGATCTTAGTTGGCGTTAGGACATCCTTAGCTCCAAAGTATGTTGTCATAGAAATGTGAGTGGAAACAAATATTCATAATGCAGCATATTATTCTTAAATATTAGATGTCTTTGCTTAATCCAATGCAGGTTGGTATTTAAAACTATTTATTTTCTGCAACAAATATGATTAGAATCTTAAGTAGGGAAATGCCAACTTGCCCATTAGATGTCTCTTGTGAGATCACGTGACAGGCAATCTAACAACGATGGAATTGGGGCCAATTAAGGCAATCTTTCATCCTCCCTATCATGAGATTGAGGACAGTTAAGGTATGTGTCAGCCTCCCGTCCTAGATTATGCCAAACTGAGTTTAAAGTATGAATGTATTATTAATCGTCTTTATTAATACCTTTATATAAGAATGTATTTCGTTGAGGGTTTTTTAATTGGTTTTATTACTACGTGTATACGTGTTAGTACTAATCCCACTCTAAGCACTTACAATTTAAACAATAATCCGCTCAATGAACTTCCTTTTTAAAAATCTGGAAATTCTATAACTGTTAAACTGTTATTGTGAATCTGCATCATATTATTATTATCATTTTACCATTGCTAATTTAATTGTTGCGTATTTAAGGTTATGAAATACGCTGTGTTATGGATTAATATAATCGTGAGTAGTTCATCTTCCTCAGCGGGCTCCGGGTCCTACAGATTTCTCTTGCGAAATGTAATTGAAATATTTCGCAATCGGTGGGTGTAGTTGATGCCAGTGAACCCCGTTTGTTCCTGTCGGCAAGATATTGCTACTTAATAATACTTTGGAGCTTTTTCGTATATGCGTGCGTTAACCTTCTCCCTGCTGAATAAAATCAAAGTGTTCTATTTCTGCATGTGATCGGGCAAGTTAACTCGTCTACAGCAGGGAGAGGGTTAATATGGTCCATCCAGGATCCGCTCGAAAGAAAAGTTCAGCAAAGGCACTGATTCATCGCATGCGCATCTCATAAATACCAATGTATCATATATCGTATATTTTTTATTATTATGATAATGGTTTCAGAACGCGGAATCTTCTTAGGCATACACTCATCATGATCATACAGTATTTCTGTCTGTCCAATGTGCGTTACGATGGTCTTTACTCTTTATATTATAAGTAGACGTTTTTCTTTAACAAAATAGCCATTTCTGGATTTAACTTCGAACGTAAATGTGACTCGAATCAAGTTAATCAACATTTTCCCCTCGAATAGTTCGCCAATACACAGAAATCCTGCAGCATCGAAATAACGTGAATTTATCCTATCCAAACTTTGCGTTAACGTTTCCATTAGCATCAGTAATGCACTGTTTCACACTGGTGTTTGTAAAACACTTGCAGATTACGCAACTACTACTCATTTCACTGGGCTGCCTTTTACTCGGAAACCACGCTGGTTTGAATATTGTAACTTTTTAATGCAAACTTGATAACGGGATTACCTTTGGTGGAACACTACTTTATCACATCTTGGTCAAAATAACGTTCAGCATGTGGACATAAATGGACTTTTGTCATGGAACTGTTCCCCTAAGCACGCGTAGCTTTGCCGATCAATGTCCTGCCCGTGTTGAAACATGCAAATGATGGCTATACGGTTTCCGTATGTTTGTCGTCCAATGCCAATAAACGACCGATGCTGGCACAATTGATTGTACAGTGGCTCGTGAAGAGAAAGAGAGAGAGAGAGAGTACATCCTACACAGAAGTCACCTCACAGCGTATGATAAGCCAGGCAACCGTACGCTAGCCAACTTCACTGCGCGTGGTTGTTGGCGGAGCTAACAGCGCTGATTACCGTGGAAGACGTCGGTTCCTAAAGAACGCTGGTCTACGCACTCCCCTCCCCAGGACACTGCCTCCTCCCTTCCCACAACAGAGCACTGCCTACTACCCAGAACACTCACTCAAACCAGAACAGTGGGATCCATCAGAACACTTCTCATCTCACCTGCTGGTGGAAGTGTCCGAGTTTTCTCTGTCAGTGTGTCTTGTGACATAATTTTTATAATTCTGAGATTTTCATTTGGAAATCATCGGCATTCTTAAAGACGGGTTGCACGATTGTTTTATGTACTGTGATCGAGTCATCTGGTGAAGGAATAAGTCCGTTGTGTTTTACTTCTCATCTTGGGACTGTATAAAACTTCCAGTGTCATTGGGAGGACGTGTATTATTATCAAGGTATTCTTACAGGTGAGTAATTTCTTCCAATATATCGCTTTCGAAACATACAGACATGTTTATGAATATATGTGTTCCCTATTGCTCATTCTTCTTGTGACCAAGATGCTTCTGTTCCCCAGTCATTTTTTAAACCATAAATGGTAAAACATCTTAAACTTATCTATATGTGTTTAATCTTTTTACCAGAGCTGAAAACATCAAACGAACGTAATACTGGCATGCATATACACATACATGTTACCAAATGAAGTGACTTCCTATTCAATATCTAGTACCGTCATATAAATGAACAGTGTACGATTGATATACAGCTACATAATGTCAACCAGGTTTCTGTGACAATTGGGGCGACTGCCAAAGGAACACAATCGGAATCAAACCTGAACGCCCAATCATACATAGAGTAAAAACTAGTCCTATTGTTAAATACAAGACGCAAGAATTGGCCTGTGCTTGTATGAGTTTGTCGTGGAATCATTGTTAGCATATCCCATATTCTGTAATGTGTTGAATAGCCGAGACTGATTGGATACACTGCTATAAGGTGTACATCAGTTAATCCACATAGTATATGTATTACATGTACGTCCTATTGTGACCACACTATTGTGAACTTTCGATAAGGGTTCGTTTTGCTTAGACCGAATAAAGAGCAGAAACTCCAATACCATAGCAGTATCTTTCAGCGCAGATATTATTTACGTGAACTTTACAACCCGAAGAGTAGTATAATCCAGGTTAAGCTTGCGCACAATTAGATTTATTTTGTCACTTTTTCCAGCGATGTGAGATGTTACTATGTTACTAGCCGAGCATCCGTTACCATTAGCCTCCCACCCAGGAATCGATGTCATCCTGGACCCTAGCTATTCGATACGCTGGCGTCCGAGAAACTGCTAATCTGAAAAGCTTCATCCGTGTGCGGCATTAGCCAGATATATATATACGGTCCGTGGTCAGTGGCCCGTGGGTCGACTGGTGACCCTGGTATAAATATTCTAATAAACGACCATTACCATGTACGTGATGGAAATGGGGGAAGCACGATGTCCTACAATATAATCGAATAATGTTCATGAAACACGTCGTCTTCAGTTTTACAAGGCATCTCCTGTTATGATTTTTCTCAGGAAATATATTTACCTATGTCCACTACCCAATTGCAATCAAATGCTTGTAATAAAATCCTAGTAGGAACATATATATTCATTGCTGTGGGACATCGTTGGTTATGTGTCGGACGTTTGGGATTAAGTATCTTGTCCGAAGGGCGATCAGGATATATCATTGCGTCACTGGCGTGGCTTTTACGGAACTCAATTTCGAAACGTAACTCAATAATTATGTGCGTTTATCTTCAAAGACCAGTGTTCCGTTGGTATTGACAAGTGCTGTCCTTCAAGTTGACTCTTTCCTTGGCAAGCTCATAATATTTCACAGATATGACTCCAAGCCAGAAATAATAATCGATGTTAGCGTTTAGCAGTGTGATTGATTTGATGAGATGAGATGTAGAAGCCTGCCTTCCTCGTATTTGTATCGAATCCAATCTGCGACCATTACAACCCGCATTGAAAGCAACGCAACACACGTTTACCATAAAAGGTGAGATTGTCTCTAGAATTAATTCCAAATGCTAACGAAAACATAATGGATTTTATTGTGTTTTTACTGCATTTTTAATGGTTGCATCAGAATATCATGCTTCTATCAATAAATGTTTATTGTAGAAGCCATTCGGTAAAAAGGGCACACCATTGCTTTGGAAAGTGGTACGCTCAGATACGCAATACGTGTTGACTGTTATTGTATATGTAGCCATACATGCATGTGATGTTACATTACCTATATTGATCGGTTATATCAGTAAAGCGAAATTGAATCTATAAGTCTCTTATCTGCATATTGATCCACACGGAAGGAATAAGTCATCCAATGTGAATTATTTGATAGAAATGTTTTCTTTTACTATTCCTAAAGCACATCAACTGTACCGTAAATAGATCTGCTTTACTTTCGTTTAATCGGGAACTGTCAGATCCAATTATGTGTCCGTGTTTTTCAATATTGTCAAAACACAATAGATTTAGAAACATCCGAGTGATACAATGGCTATGGTGTTCGATCCGTTGCCTTGACTACCGATAATTAATGTAATCTTACTATCGAAATCCGGCTAGTGAGCATGAATGTGCATGTACTTTCGGTATCAAAATGAAGATTTAATTAGCACAGTTTCTCACAAGACTCGTGGCGTGTATTGATACATCCTATCTACGCAATATATGGAAATCTGGAAGGATGATTACACTGTCTGATCCAAATCCCCCACCAGTTTATATACAACACACAGACTTAGCCTACAGAGCTCAGACAACGTGTTATTTATGTCGTGTTTGCCAGGTTTTGTCACGCTATTTCTAATGGCAAATTCTTAAATAACATAAAAGAAAAAAGAGAGATTTTTGTTTCACATTTTACACACATCTGTTTCAATTCAGCCGGAATATTCCATTATATAAATAAATCGCAAATCTAATCTTGAATAATAGTTTGATATTAAATCGCTTGATGTAATGTATGTATCATGAACATTGCATCTTGGATGTTATACTGATACTAAATCATTTGCCATCTGTGGTAGGTATTATCTAAACGTAGGCATACTTTAAGCTCAATCCATCATGCTACTCGGAAACAGTCTAATGTTTAAATAATATATCTCACGAATGTGCACACTTGTAGGAAACAAACTTGTTGAAGACCTCAAGTTAAGAAATCCCAAGACGGCTACCACGGCTGCCATTTTGAAAAATACACTTTGGTACCCTCTCGACTTGCGCCATGCCTATGTTTCAGGAAAGGGTCGTAGCAGTGGTCACAGTGGTTAGAGCATAGGGGCCTACATTGAGCTTTCAGTCATGTTCTGCCACATGCAGTAAAAGCAGGGCGTAGGCCTTGATTGACATCCGGACTACGAACGACAGTTTCGTGATGCCGTGTATACCTCAATACATGAGTTCCTAATGTTTTGTGACTGACACACTTGTTTTGAATAGTATTTTCAGCATGTATTAATTATATGAATGGAGAAAACATAATCGCCGCCAGGAATCTGTCAAAGACTTCCTTCAACAGTCGCATAACGTATCTCAGCATGGCTTATTTTCTTAAAAGATTATTGTCTCAAATGTTTAGAAGTTGCAAATTATTAGTCATAAAATGATCAGGGATTATACCATTGTATCGTATGCCATATCAGCATGATAGTTCACTGTTGGTTTCCAGTTTTAGAAAAACCAGAATCCGATTGGCTAACATTAAAAAGGTTAACATCCAGTTTGATAACCATTTCCTGTAAATCAGACGGCAGACGAATTCGAAATTTCTCAATGAATCCATTGCGTTTAATTAAAACCCTGTCCTATTTTGAAGCTGATGTTTTAATACGGCTTTACACTCACGAGCTACACCGGTCAAATGTCAAACTTATCCGGCTTTACGAGAAAATATGAACGTATACGAGTATTAATTAACGTATTTCCCATACTAAATGCACGGTGGGTATCATTCCGTATAATTGAATACCGCCACTATTGAGGGTTCCATCGTTTTTCTTTTATTACGGTAACTCGTGAGATATAGTGACCTTGACAGACACGATCGCATTACTGTTGGAGATTCCGCCATTACCACGGTCTTGCGTGTGGAACAGGAGTCATTGAAGTCGTTGTATTGTGTTATTGGATTCGCACTCTAATACCACGGCTCTATAGGCAGTTCCTGTTGCTCTCGTGGGATCGGAGGACTGAAAGTGAAAGATAACGAGACATTGGACGACGGCTCGCAAAGAAGAACTACTGGGTATTGGGTCCATGGGTAGTTCATTAGTATCAAGAGCCCGATCATACAGCTACAGTTAGCTCGGCAGTTCACGAACCCATTCGTTATCACCTTATTGTTTTTAAGCGACGTGTTAGGTTATATTGCCACCCACGGAACAATAACTTGTTATTATTGCCGTCTGGATGTGTTATTTTATTGGGAAAAAATAAGGGAATGTATTGTAAGAGATTATTGCTTCTCCATGGCGCCTGTTTTTGCAGGTAACAAAGGGCGATTGGGTGTAATGGATATTAATGTTATAACCCGACTATTACTCTCTCTCTCTCTTTCTGTATCTTTATTGCTCTCTCCTTCTCTCTCGCTCTCTCTCTTTATCTCTCTTTCTCTCTATCTCGCTCATTCATTCTCTCTCCCTCTCCTGGATTCGTTTGGTGAAGCGCAAATCTCGCCTACGCAGTCCAGGCATAGCCTACGGTGTGACGCCATTTGCTGCTATACATGTAGTTATTGCATGAATTACGCATGACATACGCCCTGATACACCTGGATCTACAGTTCGACCTCCTCGTGAAGCGCAAGCCAGGTGCCCAAATCCATATTGCTTATTGAAGTATCATAACTTTATATCTTTGGGCGGTTCAGATGTTAACGCTTAGTTTCAGTCGTTCCAATGGTTGAATTAACTTTAAAGACCAATAAACGGAGCCAGCGTTGCTGAGGATTTTAATATACTCGGATCGATTTTCTGTTCATGAAATGCAACGAACTTGAAATTGCGTTTAATATATGGATCTTGAAGAATTGATTCTTATCTCGTGTTCCGCACCTGTACCTACGCACACAGACTGTGATTGCGTATTGAAAAGGACACGTATGTCGTCCTTGTATTACAATGCTAGGATGATCATCGGTTGAAAAGTGCAACCGGAAGTTGACTCATCTGACTCAATGGGAGGTTCCTAACATCTCCATTACCAATGTGCATTAGTGGCATTAAGAAATATACCTATTAATAGCAAATCCGCAATGGGTGGTATTATACTGTAAAGTATAGAGTGACGCTTACATAATAGACAGAAACACGATATTGATGATTGTCAATGGCGTAGCGTCGTCTTGCACCAAGCAAATCATGATTTCTTTCTTTGAATATGTAGATTGACGCGCATAGCATAAATAGAAACATGGTATTAACAGCGATAAATTGTCTAGAATCGTCTTGCACTCAGGGAAACATGCTGTTTTGCTCTGAATATATAGAATGACACTTATATATAACGCATACTACATTTCTCTGAATATATATGTCATCTGTTGTTATTGAATATGTTCTCGCAATGTTGCACTTGAAGCAATTGTGATTTTGTTTATTTTATACTGAAGCTTTCCAATAGATATGCATGTACAATACACAAGCGAACAAAAACACTTCAGAAGAATATGTATGTTCAAACTTTACAGTGCACTATCTAAATATTATGTATATGTTTAACGTGTGGATCAGCTCTACGGGGCAAATGCTGCTCTGTATAGCGGTAAATTGAAGATCGACATCAACGCATTAGTGTGCTTGAATTTCATTGTGATGGCGTGTCATCAAACTGCATCATGACATGCATCCTCGGCTTCAATTAATGCATCCTAAAAAGCAAATACAATCAGGTATGTTTATATACTGTAATACAATCTCTCTTCAGATCTAGACCCATCACTGTCTGTCTGCGCGTCAGCCTGATTGATCGCCGTGGTTCGAATCCCGATACTGTAAGAATATGATTTAGTTGTTTGTCTGTGTCTGTGTTTGTGGAATCCATCAATGGCATAACCGTCTACAATGTACTTCATTTGGCGCCGGGCATCCCACGGGAGGTAGAGGATGAAACGCCTTAATGTCCTAATATCGACGAAAACACGGAATCATGTTTCTCTCTGGCGAAAGCCCACGGGCAATAATGAAAATAAATTAAATGATTGTGTTTGTTTATAACAAATAAACTAGCATATAAAACAATATCAAGTTCATCTTTAAATATTTTTAACTAGCGGTAACCATTACCTTAATGTTTCACAGTCTAACGGTTGACATTTCAGTAAAAGCTAATTCCAGAAATGTGGGCTTTTTTTCTATTTATTATTATCTTTAATCTCAATCTGGTACTTCAGTTTCTTGCTTTTCTTCTACAGAGTTAGCATGACATTAATCGAGTAAATTGCTGCAAAGCTCCGTGACTTTGTTACCCTCTTGCGTCAAACTGATCATTAATAGCTTGAAAGAAACGTTTCATCTCTGTAAACATAACGTCTTCCTCTTCGGATTCCCAGACACATAAACTCTGCCGCATAAATCTCGTTGATGGTCGACTTTGGAGAACCCCTGTGTCATCTCCCGGAAGGAAAAGGAATTCATTTCCTTTAATGGTTTACGTTTGTTTAATCATACCCTGTTAGGTAATTGCATGCCTTCGGGGGATAAGCAGGAGAAATCTGAAATCCGTATTGAACAGATGGAACAATCTGATGTTCCAGATCCTAAAAAGAAATGTCCTTTAGGACATGAACAGTTTTCTCTTCACGGCATCACATCACGAGGCCCTGAGGTCACGAAACATTTTTACAGCGATTTCATGGCTCAAGTCACACATGAGTGCAAGGCATCAGGCCCCGAGATTACGAAACCTTTTTAGTACGATTTCATGCTCAACTCAAAGGTTTTTTTATCTCACAAATCCCCACATTAAACTGGAGTTTGAGCATGAAATCGTACTTAAAAACCTTCTTAATGTCGGAGACAGTTGGGCATGAACTCGTACTAAATAAATACGTTTCGTAATGATTTCTTTAGCAGTGTTAGAAGGGAATGAAAGTAATTTAAAATATGCTGATCTTACTAAGTAACGAATTACATGGTATGTACATGCCTATTTTCACGTTTTATTATCATTTTGTAGAAATAATTACAGAACGTGTGATTGAGCCAGATTATATTATATTAATACACCACCACAAGCTTAGATACATCTAGTAGGCAAAATTCGTTTGAAAATATATAATACTTGATCTAACATATCGAACGGTGCGTAAAGTTTATGCAATGGAATGGAATCGCTACTTCCTGGTTCCGGATATTTACACATGAACACTATTCTTTCAAATTGTATTCATTACAATTTAGTATTAGATCTTAAAAGGTTATTGACCATTCATCAAGAAATAAAATATAACTTTTATTTATCCAGGCTAACTTTCTCAAATCGACCATAACGTACTATAATATTCAATATTACAACTATTTTACAAGCCTTGTTATTTCTTGTCCATCGATATAAGTTCCACGATCGCTTTGTGAAACGTGGTCATCGTCCAACAACGAATACTGATGTAGATGAACAGAACTGTATTGTTTAGTCGTTGGTGAATGCAACTGCCCGTTTACACGGAAGTGCTAATTAAACGTAAGAGCATGCTCTCCACATCACTGATGGTGTTGATGGTTCGTGTAGATGAGTACGTACACAGCGAACAAGGAACGACATGGTAAACATTAGGCAACCGCACCTGTTCGTTCTCCTGAAAACTATCCTGCTTAATCCATACCAGCACTAAAGGGTATAGAGAAAGACACGTGTTGTATAGTGGACTATTACCAGAATCTAAAAGTACGTGTCATCCTTTCATGAAGATCTCACGACCACTGGGAGACCATAGACTGCATAGTAATTGAAGCGAGATATATACGAGAACGTTAATAGTGGCGTTTCTTTTGCCAAAACGGCTATGTTTGGCGTTCCCTGTTTAAGGTACTTCCGGCAGGTATATTGCTGTATTTACAAGCTAACACATTTGTAGCCGACTTGTGCCGCTTGCGCCCGTATCTACTGGTCTCTGGCCATAAATAAAAGGTAAATAAATATGATGAGGATGTAATACTATTACACATTACACGACATAAAGTGCAATCGTACGTGTAATAAACGAATTAGTATACGTGAACGTAATACAACTGATATACTAGTATACTAAATGAACTAAATATAATAATAATACTTTCAAGTCGTCTATTGAATTAATGGGCACCTGCATATCGGCTAATGCTTTAACAATTACAACACTGCAACACTAGCAATGCTTTTAACGACCAAACAGATCGTATTACCTTCATAAATACAGACTTCCGGTGCTATGTACTGAGGCCAATTTATAACATTACATCCAATCGTTATCACAGAGGTAGTACTAGACTCTTTGAAGGGCCGACCAATCAACACAACCACTTAACTTCATCATCATTGAAGTCCTATTTGCCACTAAAGTAGTAACAATCAGCAATGTTACGCAATCCATATTTTGATTACTGTAACATTACTTCCAAGGCTGAAGCAGTTCCAGGACTCGTGGCCTCTACTATTAATTTAGCAGGTAACCATTTAGCTCCGTACGTAAACCGTCATCAAATAAACGTAATGGAGGGTCTACTTTGGCAAAATGCCAGACTAGTAATGGCTATGGATTCCGGATAGGTATACATGACATTGTTCTCGATGAAAGACATTTAGACGATGTTCAAAGGACACAATTAATCCTAACCGTTAATCAGAGAGGGTATTGACGAAATTGGAAACAAACATTGAGGGACATGTAAGCACAGAGACCTATGTGAACGTCATGGGTGGACAACTCTGATTAAATACTCATAGGATTGTTTCACATGATGCTTTGTCAACAAGTTCAACGCATCCGGTTTCCATACCGGAACTTTATTTTTTTTGTATTATCACCAAAAAAAAGGAAATTCGTGACCACAGTTTAGGTGTCCTGTTCATCTGGGGTGTCCTGATTCATTTTTTAGCATCCACGTGAGGTGTCCTGTCCCGAATACTAGTACCTAACTATATAGACAGCTAACTCTTTACTGCAATAGACGTATTGCAAATACTTCATTCCATTTGATATCGAATAGTGGGTAAAACATGATCGGTAAATATTCGAGTCCACAAAGAAACATTGTACAAACAAATGAAATGTAAATAGGAAATCCAACGAATTTGTGAACAGTAATACGAATAGTTATTAGATGATCCTGTAGACAGCTGACATATCTGTAAGTACAATGGTAATTGTGTAAGTTCTGAAAGGCCTTATCATTGAGACTGTAATGCCCCTTTAGAAATGTCCTTATGATGTAACAATCCCGTTGCCAGACGTATCTGCTTTGTATCTCAAATTAGTAGTATTAGGCAAGCGGGTACGACTTACACAAATCAAATGGGTTTACACCAATTAGTCATGATATATGTATGTAGATTTACATCAACTATCATAGAATATACCTGTAGCATACGATGTACACACAACTGTTGTAAAATCAATACAATCTTACAAATGCTATCACTACTGCAGTATAGATATATCTGTTATATAGTAGAATATTATAGGAATAGATGCTGAACCCTGCCTGACCCACAGCTTGATATCATGGCTATTCCTTGCGAGTTGAAATCAACACGAACGCACTCGCTTACATTCTCTCTTCATCTACCGTAAATAGCTGCCTCGTTGTCATACATACACATATTGATTCCTTTCATAAACTACATATCTACTAGTAGCGTCCTTGCTTTTCTAAGACAAATGTAGCCGCCATTACACCTGCTGACAGCGTCTGTGCTTTTGATGTGTCTCATTAGCCATGTCTTAAATTTAAACATCGTCTCGCCTGCCAATTATCCAATGTTTTATATCGAGGATGAGAAATATACGGCGGGTAATAACGTTGAACCTGTTTGCAATGACGCCGGATTCTATTATAGACGTGTTGTTGCATTTCCGCCATGGCAGGTTTGCTGCGACGTGTTGTCTTCATATTTATCATAATGCCGATCATCTTTTTAGAGGCAAGATCTGTATTCGTTTTAGCCATGGTGTTGGGAATATAGAAATACGTTTACTGTAGGTTACTAATTGGTTGTAGGTTGGATTTTGCTCCTTGTATTTGTAATATCAAGAATATTTTTTAAATAACAAAGATTTTTAGTATGTATATGCTTATGTTAATAATATATGCAATTTAGACTTCAAATGATTGTAATTCGTAGACACAGTCTTTTAAGTCGTACGTATAATCATTCCTAGCTGTTCCGCCTTCAGAGTATAGAAAAGAGAACATAATAGAATAGGCAATGCCTGGATATCGCTTCACGAAATTATGAGACCATACCGATCTCGTAAGTGCACTATGGTCTCGTATTGAAACGGGAACTTCGTGAAACGATACCCTGTATCCTTTATTCGGGTTTCGATTTAAATGATAGTGATATGTTCCCACCCTGGTGCCCGTTGCACGACGCTCTTGTAGTGCTACAATAGTTGTAACTGGGCTCCCGC
>JAUTBZ010141383.1:0-12761 GCA_032361785.1 Lepetodrilus galriftensis | reverse complement strand
GTCGAGAGAATTTCATTTCAATTAAATCTGCCCTACTTGCTTTTATTAAGACTTCTGGAGTTGGAAAAGTAAAAAAGATCTGCCCATCAACGACTTCCGTATCTCCATATTTTTCAACTAACGACCGTTTTAATTTATAAGCAAAAGTTAAATTTATTTGCTGCCCTATAATTGCCCAGCAGATGGCCTCAAAGAGATTTGGAATACTAATAATTCTACTCCCAGCATATCTCTCCCCAAGAAAAGATAACAAAG
Organism: Lepetodrilus galriftensis; assembly: GCA_032361785.1. NCBI lineage: Eukaryota > Metazoa > Mollusca > Gastropoda > Lepetellida > Lepetodrilidae > Lepetodrilus > Lepetodrilus galriftensis. Next base: position 12,506 of record JAUTBZ010141383.1, on the reverse strand, counting down.
CATTGTCTTTCAGCAAGTTATAAAAAGAACTTAGATCCCTTTCCAAATCAAACCATTCAATTACATATTCTGATATGACCTGCAAATTCTTTTTTGTAATTTTCTCTTTTTGTAATTTAATAGACAAATTTGCCCCAACTTGCTCAATATTAATAATCCCTTTTCCATCTGAGAAGTCTATCAATCGAGAAACAGAGTCATCTTTAAGATTATACAAACATTCATCAAAACCTCTATCCAAAAAGTCCAAAGTCTGTTCAAAGGAGAAATTATTGGGGATAGGAATTTCAACGCTCTTAAACATTTTCATAGTCAATTTCTTTTTGCATAGGTAGACCGGAGTTATTCTTTTCAAAATTAAGCAACCATTTTTTCTTCTGCAAGCCACCTGCATAACCCGTCAAGCTTCCATTAGTTCCAATCACTCTATGGCACGGAACAATGATACTTATTTTATTTGCGCCATTTGCGGAAGCGACTGCACGAATAGCTTTGATATTATTAATAGCAATGGCTTGCTCCTTATAACTTACTGTTTTTCCGTAAGGAATATTTAATAATGCTTCCCAAACTTCTTTTCTAAAATCAGTTCCACAAACATCTAGCGCAACAGAAAAACCCTTCCTACTTCCGTCAAAATACTCATTGATTTCCTTTTCAGCCATTGTCAAATGCTTATTTTTTCCCGGAAGGATAACTGCATTAAAATGTTTTTGAATTTCTTGAAAATGCTTTTCTATTCTTTTCTGACCCACAAAGCCCAGAAAACAAAGACCTTTGTCCGTTGCGCAAGCAATAATATTCCCAATAGGAGAGCTGAAACGCAAAACATTAATAACCGTTTTATTCTTTGTATTACTTGCAGAATCTCCAAATAGTGACCGATAACTATCATTAAAGCCACTTAGTGATTCATATCCGCTTTCAAATGCAGAATGTGTAATGGATTTTCCTTTTTTGATATTTGCGAAAGCGTCATTAATCCGAAGCATTCGCTGAAAGGAATGAAAAGTAATATTATAATTTTTCTTGAACCACCTTCTGATCGTATGCGGTTCAATTCCTTTTGCTTTTAATTGCTCATCACTTATTTTTTCGTGTGGATTTTTCTGTAGCTCCGCTATAATATTTTTAATATAAGCAGGTGTTTCGCCAATTTTTTCCATTGGTCTGCATACTTTACACGGTCTAAATCCATTTTGTAAAGCCTCCTCAATCGTATCATAAAAGGTAACATTCTCGGCTTTGGGCGTTCTAGCTCTACAAGAGGGGTGACAAAAAATGCCTGTAGTTTTGACTGCTGTAAAGAATGTACCATCAAATTCGGTGTTTCTAGTCCCCAAAATATGATACTTTTCTTCAAATAGCATTTCCTGTTTCATCCGCCTACTATATCTTGATTATAGAATTTAAATTTGCCAATCATGACAATATCACGCAAAGAAACTACTATTTAGGGTACTTCGCTACCGAAAACTTAACAAGTTTGTCTTATCATTATCAAACAAAGTGATGCCAAACACCCATTAAATATGAAATTACAAATTATAGAAAAAAATAATATTTTATTAAAATTAATGCACCAAAACCATTAATACCGCCGTATTACCGATGAATAAAGTAGTCAATAGTATGCGTTTTTATAATAATTCTGAAAATTATTAATCGTAACCTATTGATTTATAGTTTTTTGTAAAAGAACCTCTTGAAATTTTTGACTTATGAATTTCTCCTCAAAGTGCCTAGTTTACGCTAATCAAACTGCTTTCAAAAGCCATCGAATTAGAAAAACACCTCCGATTAGTGGCATAAAAGTGCATTATGGCTTTACCCTGCTTTTGCTATTTATCTCCACAATGGCGATTGGACGTAATTTTGAGACTCCGCCACCAATTCAATGTCCACCAGTATTTGAGTTTGCCGATTTTGCGATACCTGCTCAGAATGATGGAACGATACTTAATACGGTGAGTGGAACGATTGATGGCAAAAATTTCACGATTAGGAGAGCCTTGGGCAATCAATTCCTACCCTTTAGAAGTGTATCTGATGTAAATAATACCGCAATCATGAATGTGGAAGCCTCAACCAATTGGTCCGCATATTCAGGAACAAAACCACTAACCACGACCACACCTGAATATTTAAGGTTTGACGCAAGAGATAATGGGAATGATGTGATACTTCGTGTTACGTTCAGTTCTGCGGTAGTTGATCCTATTTTTAATATATCAGGTACAGCTAATAGAACAATTACAGTTAATAAAAATGCTTCTTTAGTCGCTTCAAGTATCACGGTTGGCAACCCACCAGCTGCAGTCGCTATTCAAAATGGTGTTCAGTTAGGAGGTAACCACCAGACAGATAGATATAACGCTGCTTTAAAAATTGAGGGATCGGTCACTACTTTTGATATTACTTTTAGTCAAATTGGTGCTCCTTTTTTAGGCATTGACAATACAGGAATTACAATAAGTGCTCAAAGTATAAATGATTTTGATGGAGATGGAATTGCAGACTGTGAAGATATAGATATGGATAACGATGGTATTTTAAATACTGATGAGTGTTCTGGATTTGAGTTTTTAACTAGTCCTGCTGGTGTCGGTAATCCTCCTCCTACCGTCAATGTTTGTTATAATACGGCTACCTATGGACTCAATGGGCAGCAAATGACTTTTAATGATGATAAGCTATTGAACCCAGCTAACTTTGGTCCAGCAGGAACTTATCATGTTAGTTTTAACTTAATTCCGATTACCCCTATTAATATCACCGAAGCAAATTTAGTAGCACAAGGTTGCCAGATTTTTCAAGTCGGTGGTAATAATGGTGATGCAGGTTCTGGTACAACAATGAACACTTTAAATGCAACCCAACAAACAGCATTATTTAATTGGTCTTCTGCTCAGGAAGGGAGAATTGTTTTTGGCTTCCAAGGTTTAGCTACCAAATGGGGCTATAGTGGTCAATCAGGAGTGACCAATCCAATGAGTGCAACGGAAATAGGGGAAGCTATTTATAAAGGACCTTTTGGATTTTCGCCTGCATTTAGTCAAGGAGGAAGTTACCGAGGAAAATTCAATCAACTACCAGCTGGACAGTATTGTCCTTTAGTCGTGGATGGAAATGATGATGTTATAGCCTTCATCGACTTGCCTTCACAAGATATCTTTTTTGCGGACTATGATATTTTTTCAGAGCTAGGAGGTACCACCAAGAATAATGGAATTTCTTCAGATAATGATAAAATCTTTGCAAATTTATATGCTTTTATGGCTCAATCTATTGTGGTTGGGACACCAGATATGTGTATCTATTTAACAGAATGTAACACGACAGATACAGACGGTGACGGTATTCCAAATGTAATAGATTCTGACTCGGATGGTGATGGCTGCTTGGATGCGTATGAATCGGGACAAAGTCAAACTGTTTTACCGAATGGTAAGATTCCGGGTCCTTACGGAAATAATGGTCTTGCTGCAAGTATTGAAAGTGATGATACTCAGAATGCAACCGTTAACTATACTTTTGAAAATAATGGCAGTGGTACACCTAAGTTTTTAGATTCAGCTACCCAAGGTTATAACTGTCCTTGTACAGACCCAAGTCTGATGGCGGATAATTGTGATTTTGACGGAGATGGTATTAATAATATATTTGACTTAGATGATGACAATGATGGTATTTTGGATACGGATGAATTAAGTGTTTGTATTTTACCCCCGATTAATAAAGCAAGCACAGTTGTGACTTCTGGTTTAACTTGGTCCGCTAACCTGAATAGAGTTGTAGATAATGCCACATCCAACAATCTATACTCGAATCCTAATGGCCAAGATATTTCTAATCAAGAATATTTAAAATTTCAATTTGCTTCACCGACGATACTTACTGCATTAGAATTAGAATGTGTGGCACAAGGTTTAGTTTCAAATGGTTCTCAATGGCGGGTAGAAGCTTCTAATGATAATACGACATGGACGGATTTGTCTGGACCGATTACGGTTACAACACCTTCTGCCGGTAGTCTTTCTGGAGCGACTTATGCACAGAATTTTTCTTTTCTAAATGGGAATGCTTATACTTATTATCGAGTTTTTGGTATATCCGGAAATACGATTAATTGGTATTTAAGAGAAGCTTATTTTCAAATGGGCAGTTTTGCTATTTGTGATACGGACGGAGATGGTATTAGCAATTCTTTTGACTTGGATTCTGATGGTGATGGTTGTGCAGATGCTTTTGAAGCAGGACACAATCTAACCGTTCAAGCGGACAGTACAGTTGCAGGCCCTTACGGTGCAAATGGACTTACATCAAGTGTTGAAAGTGATGATTCTCAGGCAGCAACAACTAACTATACAATTGAAGGAGGAGCTTCACCAAAGTTTTTAGATTTGAATGAACAAGGATTAAACTGCCCTTGTTCAGATCCCAATATGTATGCAGATAATTGTGACTTTGATGGAGATGGTATTAAGAATTATCTAGATTTAGATGATGACAATGATGGTATTTTAGATACAGATGAAGGATGTAATGGAGGTGCTCCTGGTACTGGCTATTCGCAGATTACACCCTTTACCCTAACACAAGCTAAATTGACCAGTTTTACAGATAGTGGTCAATCTTTTGGCTTAGGAGATAAAGCTTTATACTCGAATGTTGGCACTTATGAAGGCCAAGGCTTTGATGTGCTCCTTACGGTAGAACAAATCGAGTCACCAGAACCTAATGTTGATATTAGTGGATTTGTAAGTGGTGGGTATTACTTCCCAATCATTTTGAGTAATCCGGGGAATGGTTCTGCTGTGAAATTTTCTGTGAAATTTTTTGAAACGGGAACGCTTACGCCAATGAAAATTGAAGCTGCTTTAACCTTTAAAGATATTGATAATACGGCTACTGGCGAAGGTGTTGAAATGTTAAAATCAGATATTTATGCTTATAGTGTTTCCTCCGCTCCTGCGACAAATATTATCATGACAGAAACAGGTACATCCTTCTTTGGAGAATCTGGCACTTATGTTGATTTTAAAACAAATTCTTCTGGTAGTCCAACAAACCAAAACCTTTGGGTGACAGCTGAAGTTGGATATGTAGATGCTGTAGAATTTAGTACACTAAAAAGAAATGGATCTACAGGTTATGTATTTTCTCCAGCAACGATTACAAATGGTAATAGAATTGTTTTAGGATGTTCTGATACAGATGGTGATGGCATTCTTGATCGCTTTGATTTAGATTCTGATAATGATGGTTGTGCGGATGCTTTTGAAGCAGGACATGACCAATTTGTACAAACAGATAGCACGATTGCAGGACCTTACGGAAATAACGGATTAGCTGCAAGTGTAGAAGACATTGACTTACAGGCTGCAACAGCGAACTATACCCTTTCGGAAACGAATGCGGGTACTTTCGACTTTTTAGATGCAGCCATTGAGTCTGCTTGTGTTGGAAAACCAGTTATATCAAACAATAGTAGCAACCCTACTAATGCCACTATTTTTGCAGAGAGTGGAACCGGAGTTGTCCTAAATATGGATGCTACGGATCCTGATAATGAAACAGAAAACGGTGGCGGATTAACCTGGTCAATCACGGGTGGTCCCGATCAAGCTCAATTAAGTATTGACCCAAATACTGGAGACATAACGTTTAATGCACCACCTGATTTTGAAACACCTACTGATGCCGATGGAAACAACAGTTATATTATTGAAATTACCGTAGCGGATGCTTTAGGCCATACGGATATTCAAACTTTAACGATTACGGTAACAGACATCGTCGAAGGAGAAATATGCAACGATGGTATTGATAATGATGGTGATGGTTTAATTGATTGTGAAGATCCAGATTGTAATGCTGATGCTGCTTCTTGTCCAGATAATGATGGTGATGGCATCAATGATGTAATTGATTTAGATGATGACAATGATGGTATTTTAGATACTGATGAATGTTTTGGAAGCACACTAGTTTCTTCTGAATTCCAAGAGAGCGAATTATACACAGGGGCTTTCCCAGGACCTGGAACACCAATCACAACGAAAAATGGTGTGGATGGTACAAAGTGGAAAGATGGAAGTAATAGTTCGACTGAATTAAACTTCTTGAATTGGGAGCGCCCTAATAATTTATCTGTAGACTGGACAGAAGGTCAATATATTTTAGCAAGTGATGGCAATGCTAATACTCGATGGAACGCTGTTGTTCAAGCAAGCCCAGTCAGTAACAACTTCTTAATATTCTCCACTCAAGATGAAATGATTACAAGGGATATTCCTGTCACAATTGGTGATACTTATACCTTTGAAATTTGGATGGGCATGCTTCCTAGTTATAATACTACGCTAGAAAACAATCCAAGACAAATAGCCAGTTATGATGGCAGAGTCGAGTTTGGTGTTGTTTCTGGTGGTGAAGTACTTCCTGGATTTACCACTACTGGAACTCAAATAGCGGCTTCAGGATATCCAAATGCTTCTGCTACTTTACCTTATGTTTCTTTCGATATAGAAACCGATTTCTCCCCTTCTTATAGTATGGCAGATTTTCCAGCAATTCTACCGGATTTTGGCTCTGCATATATCACGCTTAATCCACATTGGACAAAAAGAAGTATCACTTTTAAAGCAACTGCTACAACTGCAAAAATTAAAATTAAATCAGATCTTGGAACACGTTCGGCTATCCTTGTAGACAACTCTACGATATTAGTAAATGGCTGTGATACAGACGGAGATGGAACACCTGATTATCTAGATACAGATTCAGATAATGACGGTTGTGTAGATGCAATAGAAGCAGGACATACAGATCCTGATAACGATGGCGCATTAGGAAATTCTCCAGTCACCGTTGATGCGAACGGAAAAGTAATGGGGCAAGCGGGTTATACCGGTACCAATTCCGCAGTAATTACGATAGGGCCTGATGCGGATGCAGATGGAATTGCTGATGCGTGTGATCCGATATTCAATGATATCGATGGCGATGGGATTGCAGATAAAGTTGATTTAGATAATGACAATGATGGAATTTTAGATGCAGATGAATTTTGCACAAATTTTATAGCACAAAATGGAACAGGAGTTTGGGTTGGAGAAACCGACTATGCAAACCTTACAGTAGTCTCCAGTAATAATGTTAATTATACAGCTGGTTTAGCATTAGCAGGAACCTTAGGTGCACAGTTAATGCCTATCTCAATTGAAAATCTATTTCTTGCAGATCCTGGAGCTCCGACAACCATAACTTATACATTTGATACACCGGTAAAAGCAAACGAAATTGCATATATAATTGCCGATCTAGACTTACCTGGTTATAATGGCACATTTAGTGTGTCTGGTGGAACTGCCACTACAACAGATTTTGCAGCATTTGATGTATCTACAAATCTAGTTATTTCTAATACCCTTGTTTATAATCCTTCCACAGGATCCCTAGCAAACCCTGCTAGTATTGTTGATGAAGGAATTTCTTTAGTAGGCCTTAATAATAATACGCTTACTTCTATTACTATTACGGCTAATCCAACTACAAATCAAGAAGTAGTGACTTATATTTTATTTGGAAAAAAACCATGTGATACAGACAACGATGGCATTCCAGATCATTTGGACATTGATTCAGATAATGACGGTTGTGTAGATGCGATGGAGGCCGGACATACAGATCCTGATAGCGATGGAGTATTAGGAAACTCTCCAGTCACCGTTGATACTAACGGAAAAGTAACGGGGCAAGCAGGTTATACGGGTACAAATGCTGATGTCACAACACTAGGTCCAGATATAGATGGTGATGGCATCGCAGATGCTTGTGACCCAACAGATGATAGACCAGACATGGATAATGATGGTGTCAAAGATGTCGTTGACTTGGATGATGATAATGACGGTATTTTAGATACTGATGAATTAAGTTGTACTGCTCCAGAAACACTTAGTTGGGGTTCTGCAAATGGTAATTTAGTAGGTCAGTTTTTTGGCACCAATGAAGTCGCTGGGAATATAACAACAAATTATACTTATGCTCCAAGTGCTGGTTATCCAGCATACAGCACAATAGGATCTGGTTTGCAATTTTCAAGAAATGGGTCAAATACCCAAGTACTAGATGGAGCGAAATCAACTATTAATTTTTATGATTTTGTAGTAGGAGGTACTATTGTTTTTGAAAGTATTGGCTCTGGTCCTCTCTTTGATGATTCGCAAATGGTCAAATTTTACCACAATGGTGTGGAGGTGTTTTTTACACCTGTTAATTCCGTCTCAGCGGGCACTTTCGACCCTGTAACAAGGATCATTTCGCAAGATGTTTCTGGCGATCCACAAGCTACTTTTACTTTTGCGATTACCCAACCTATAGATAAAATTGAAATTACAAATGTAAAAGCAAATGGGTCATCCACAGCAGAAGCTAGCTGGAACTTAGTTATTAGCAATACCTTCTGCAAGATAAATGATACAGACGGAGATGGTACGCCTGACTATTTAGATACAGATAGTGATAATGATGGTTGTGTAGATGCAATAGAAGCTGGACATACCGATGCTGATAACGATGGAGTATTAGGAAATTCTCCTGTAGTCGTAAACGCGAATGGAGAAGTAACTGGTCAAGGTGGCTATACAGGCACCAATGCAGATGTTACATCAGTGGGTCCAGACTTGGATGCCGATAATATTCCAGATGCTTGTGACCTGACAGATGACAGACCAGATACAGATAATGATGGAATCAAAGATGTGGTTGATTTAGATGATGATAATGATGGTATTTTGGATACTGATGAATGTCCTGTGTTTAGTGCAGGGGCACCTATTTATTCTGAATGGCCTAATGCTGGAGCTTGGAATTCATTTGTTACAACGACCTCTGGAACACTCACACTTGGAGGTGAAACCGTTCCTGTAAATGTAAATGGAGATCTATATTCCGAGGATGCAGCTGGAGGCACCTCCCCTTTTTCCTTCACAGTCCCTGCTCTTGCTACAAAAAGTGTTACGGGGTTGTTATTCAATGAACCTAGTAGTGCCAATGTTAGTGTCAATACTGTTGATTTTGGAAATTACCAACTGGTGGATCCCATCGTATATCTTTCGATTGGACTTCATGGTGTGCATGAATTTGATTTTGGAGTACCAATTTCACTTATTAATAATAGTGACGGAATGTTTGTTCAAAGTGGAGCCACCAAAGCAAAATTTCTTGACGATGGGATAGCAATTATCCAACTGCATGGTGCGATGTCTAGTTTTGATATTACATTTGGAAATGCTGCAGAAAACTCTGTAGAATTATTATTCCAAATTGGTGCAAAAAGTTTTGTTTATCCATGTGATAAAGACAATGATGGAATTAATAATGATAAAGATTTAGATTCCGATGGAGATGGTTGTGCAGATGCTTTTGAAGCGGGACACACACAGTCTGTTCAAGTAGACAGCACGATTGCAGGTCCTTACGGAAATAATGGATTAGCTGCCACAGTCGAAAATAATGACTCACAATCAGCTACAAAAAATTATACCCTTACGGAAACGAATGCGGGCACGTTTGACTTTTTGGACGCAAGTCTAGAATCTGGATGTAATGCCCCTCCTGTTATTTCTAATAATAATAGTGACCCAACAAATACCACTTCTTTCGTAGAAAATGGTACAGGTGTCGTCATGAATATGGACGCTACCGACCCTGATAATGAAACCGAAAATGGTGGTGGACTAACTTGGTCAATTACCGGTGGTCCTGACCAAGCTCAATTAAGTATAGATCCAAACACAGGTGAAGTTACGTTTAATACGCCACCTGATTTTGAAACACCTACTGATGCAGATGGCAACAATGATTATGTTATTGAAATTACGGTTACGGATGCAGCGGGATTGACAGATGTGCAGACCTTAACTATTAATATTACGGATGCACCAGAAGCTGAAATATGTAATGATGGTATTGATAATGATGGAGATGGTCTGATTGACTGTGAAGATCCAGACTGTAATGCTGACGTAGCATCATGTCCAGATAATGATGGTGATGGCATCAATGATGTAATTGATTTAGATGATGACAATGATGGTATTTTGGATACAGATGAGGGATGTAATCCCACTCCTTTAACTAATTTCTATTATAATTTTAACAATAACGATCTACAAAGCACTTCCCCTTACGGTAATGCAGTCACTTCTGCCAATGTTAGCTTATCTAATTTAAACCATGATCCGAACCCAACGAATATTACTTTAGTAAAGCTTTGGGGTACGTTTGAAGCTGATTATGCAACCTCAAAGGCCAACAATGTATATGTAGATGTCTCTTTCACAATGGCTAACAGTGTTATTGCGGCTTCCTTAACTTCTCTTAAGTTTTTTGAAGAGGGCTCCTTTAGTCAAGAGGAACGACAAGGCTACCAATTTGCTGTAGAAATTTCTGACAATGGTTTTGCGACTCCAGGACTATTGCTTTCTAAAGATGATGTTCTAGGAACGGCAACACCCACATCTGATTTTTCTAGCGTAAAAGTTCCGGTGCCAAGCACTTATGTTTTGACAGGTGGAACGACTTATACGTTGCGAGTTTATATTTATAATAATCCGGCGGTGAACGGAATTGATGCTTCACTTGGAGACATCTTCCTTTTCTTTATGGATTGTAGTCAAGATCCGGATATTGATGGAGATGGAATTCCTAATACTTTAGATTTAGATTCCGATGGAGATGGTTGTGCAGATGCTTTTGAAGCGGGACACACACAGTCTGTTCAAGTAGACAGCACGATTGCAGGTCCTTACGGAAATAATGGATTAGCTGCCACAGTCGAAAATAATGACTCACAATCAGCTACAAAAAATTATACCCTTACGGAAACGAATGCGGGCACGTTTGACTTTTTGGACGCAAGTCTAGAATCTGGATGTAATGCCCCTCCTGTTATTTCTAATAATAATAGTGACCCAACAAATACCACTTCTTTCGTAGAAAATGGTACAGGTGTCGTCATGAATATGGACGCTACCGACCCTGATAATGAAACCGAAAATGGTGGTGGACTAACTTGGTCAATTACCGGTGGTCCTGACCAAGCTCAATTAAGTATAGATCCAAACACAGGTGAAGTTACGTTTAATACGCCACCTGATTTTGAAACACCTACTGATGCAGATGGCAACAATGATTATGTTATTGAAATTACGGTTACGGATGCAGCAGGATTGACAGATGTTCAAACTTTAACAATTAATATTAATAATAACAACGAACCACCAACAATCACACAACCACCAGTAACAGTAAATGAAGATACGCCAGTTAACTTCTGCCCTACTTTAGCGGACCCAGATAATGGCGATGTATTAACTATGTCTTCCTGTGGTGATCCTAAAAATGGAACAGCAGTAATTGCGAATAATTGTGTGACTTATACGCCAAATCAAAACTTCTTAGGACAAGATACGATGTGTGTAGTTGTTTGTGATGCAGCAGGATTATGTGATAGTGTGATGGTTCCAATAACCATTACTCCTGTCAATGATCCACCAACAATTAACCAACCTCCTGTAACGGTAAATGAAGATACACCAGTTAACTTCTGCCCTGTTATAGCTGACCCAGATAATGGCGATGTGTTAACAGTAAGTTCCTGTGAAGATCCTAAAAATGGAACAGCAGTAATTGCTAATAATTGTGTGACTTATACACCTAATCAAAACTTCAATGGACAAGATACGATGTGTGTCGTTGTCTGTGATGCCGCAGGAATATGTGATAGTGTGATGGTACCAATAACAGTAACAACTGTTAATGATCCACCAATTGCTGTAGACAATTCGGCAGAAACACCAGTAAACGCATCTATTAATATTGATGTATTAGGAAATGACAGTGATCCTGATGGAGATCCTTTAGTGGTTACTCACATAAATGGAACACCTGTAGCTTTGGGTGATGGAGTACAAGTAGCGGTAAATTCAGGAACAGCCACTTTATTGGCTGATGGTACAATACAAGTAACTCCAACTCAACCTTCTACTGGTGGTTTCGTAAATTTCCCTTATACGATAAGTGATGGAAATGGTGGGACTGACATAGCGAATGTTGATGTAAATGTAACGGCTGTAGCGATAGATGATTTTTACACAACAACTGTCGGTACACCAATAACGGTTATAGCGGGTCAAAACGATCTTTATGGTGTTGGTGAATATAAGGCACTTTACATTGATGGAAATCCTGTAAATTTAAATGTTACAATACCCGTTAATGGAGGTACCGTAAAAATAATAGCGGCTTCTTCATCAACTTTTTTAATAACACCAGATCCTGGAAGTACAAATCCTGTTATCTTCACCTACACGATTGAAGAAGAAGAAAGTCAAAGTACAGCTCAAGTGACTGTTACAATAGTTAACAATCCACCAACAATCACACAGCCACCAGTGACGGTAAATGAAGATACACCAATCAACTTCTGCCCTACT
>JAUTBZ010141372.1:0-12761 GCA_032361785.1 Lepetodrilus galriftensis | reverse complement strand
AGAACAGTTTGAAAATGATTGGGATCGTGATATTGACAAGATTTTTGAGCATTATGCTTATTAATGGGGAATAATAGTTTAAGCCCCTCAATAACAGAAGGCTTAATGATGATAAACCTCTATCCTCTCAAAGCAACTCTCATTATAGCTGGTCTCTTGTCAGCTATAACAGCGCCCTCTTTCGCGAACCTGTCAAAGATACAGCCAAGTAAACGAGCGCCAGAGCCTTTTATAGACAGCCATGTCTCCATAGAAAAATCTGGACTGGTCAAGATCAGCACGACGCTCTGCAATACGCGTTTTTTTGAACCGCAGTTTGTCAATAAATATGTCGGCATTCTTAGCCTGAAGGACAAGAATGACAAAATTCTTGACTCCCTACATCTCAGAACGAAAACGTGGCATGGCATGTGCAAGGTGAGCTATCACCCCGGAACATTTTCCCAATGTGTTATCTTAACCAGTCAAGTACGCATTCCTAGAGTTCATCTATCTTATATAAAACGCGCCCAATATAAACCAACACTGGCATTACCCAAAATTCTAAAAAAGATAAATCATAACACCCTAAAATTGGAATTTTTACCCTAAAAAACAACATCTTAATCTGCCAAACAGCTAAAACAAGCTAGCTTGTCCACTCTGGGGCAATATCAAGTGCCATAATTTCTTTGTAGGTGGGGCGTTTGCGGATGATGGCGTATTGGTCGCCGTCGACCAGTATTTCGGGGATCAGGGGGCGGGTATTATAGCTGTTGGCCTGGCTTGCGCCGTAAGCTCCGGCTGTCATGATCGCCAACAGGTCACCAGGCTCGAAGGGCGGCAGAAAACGCGCCTTTGCCATATAGTCCCCTGTTTCACAGACCGGGCCAACCACATCCATTTTGCGCAGCTTTTCCTTGCCCCTGCTCTCATCCACAGGCAAAATTTCGTGATAGGCCTCATACAGGGTTGGGCGGATCAGGTCATTCATGCCCACATCGGCAATGGTGAATATTTTTTCATCATTTTTCTTTACATACAGCACTTCACTGACCAAGACACCCGCATTCCCGGCAATCAGACGGCCAGGTTCAAAAATGAGTTTTATGTCCAGCTCGCCCAAACGCTCCTTGATCATAGAGGCATATTCGTCTGGATGGGGCGGATTATCTTCGGTCGCATAAGGAATGCCAAGGCCGCCTCCCAGATCAATATGATCAATGTCATGACCATCCTTTTTCAGGTCGCGTACAAGTTCCTTGAGTAAGGAAAAGGCATCGTCAAATGGTTCAAGCTCTGTAATCTGGCTACCAATATGCATATCAATGCCCGTAATTTTTAGGGCAGGCAATTCTTCCGCAATCATTGTATAGATACGGCGCGCCTCTTCCCAGGCCACGCCAAATTTATTGGCCTTTTTGCCTGTCGAAATCTTTTCATGAGTGCGGGCATCCACATCCGGATTCACCCGAATAGAAACAGGGGCAACTCTATTTTTGGACTTCGCCACTTCATTAAGGACATGAAGCTCTGGCTCAGATTCAACATTAAAGCACAGGATATTCATATCCATCGCCAACGCCATTTCTTCGCGGGTTTTACCAACACCAGAAAATAAGATCCGCTCGCCAGGAACGCCAACCTCTTTGGCACGGAGCAATTCGCCCATAGACACCACATCCATCCCTGCCCCCTGCTCGGCCAGAATGCGCAAGATAGCCAGGTTTGAATTGGCTTTCATGGCATAGCAAACCAGCGCGTTCTGGTCTGCAAAAGCATCAGCAAAAACACGGTAATGACGGGCAAAGGTGCGGGCAGAATAGCAATAAAAGGGCGTACCCACTTTTTTTGCCAAAGTTTTAAGATTGATACTTTCAGCGTGCAACACGCCGTCTTTATAGCCAAAATGATGCATGAAGAGGACTCAATAATCTGGAATGTGGAGAAGAAATATGTACCAGATATTTAAGCCAGTCCCCCCATGACCGCAAGCCCTATCAACAAATTTATTATGACAAAAGCTTAAATCAGACGGTAAATGTAATTGGGGTCACTTCTATTTAACAAGGCTATCCAAAATAAACGGGCGATGTTTCGGGTTTTCTGGTGGCAGGCTATCTGTTGTTACTGTTTTTTCACCAGGAGGTGGTCTCAGCTTTCCGCGCACACCACAAGCAGACAAGCCAGAAGTGGCAATGAATGCCAGCAATGTAATAATAGAAATACGCGTCCGTACTGTCATAATGAAACCAAGCCCCAAATTTTAACTTGCGCCCGAACCAGAAAAGGCAAATGAATATAACCCCTGTCAAGCGATTTAGTCTATATTAGACAGATTTATCATCACTTTCCAAACGCTTTATCCACTCCTGAGCCATTTTTTTGACATTTGTGGGAGATGTGCCACCATAGCTGGTTCGACTTTCCGAACTGCTTTGCACTGACAACACATTAAAGATGTCTTTTGTGATCTGTTTTTCGACCGACTGCATGTCTTCCAAAGACAATTCATGCAGCATTTTTTTCTGATCCTCAGCCAGGGCAACAATCTCGCCTGTGACATGATGGGCGTCCCGAAACGGCATTCCCAACACCCGCACCAGCCAGTCTGCAATATCTGTTGCTGTCGAAAACCCCTGTCCTGCTGCCTCTTCCAGTCTTTGTCTGTCCGGGATCATATCCTCCACCATGCCTGTCATGGCGGCCAGCATAAGCGAAAAATTATCCAAAGCGTCAAAGGTGGCTTCCTTGTCTTCCTGCATATCTTTGGAATAGGCCAGCGGCAAACCCTTCATCACCATCACCAAACCTGTGAAGGAAGCGGCCACACGCCCTGCCTTGGCACGCACCAATTCAGCGGCATCAGGATTGCGCTTTTGCGGCATGATTGAAGAGCCTGTTGTGTAGGCATCTGTCAGGGCAATAAATTTAAAACCGGCAGAACACCAGACCACAATCTCTTCTGCAAAACGTGACAGATGAACACCGCTAATGGTGGCCGCTGCCAAAGTCTCCAGGGCAAAATCTCGGTCAGAGACGCTGTCCAGTGAGTTGGCTGTTGGCCTGTCAAAGCCAAGCGTTTCGGCTGTCATATGACGGTCTATCGGAAAAGAAGTGCCTGCCAGAGCTGCTGCGCCTAAAGGAGATTCGTTCATACGCTTGCGAGCATCTGCAAAACGGCTGCGGTCACGGGCAAACATTTCAACATAGGCCATCATATGATGACCAAAAGTTACGGGCTGGGCTGTCTGCAAATGGGTGAATCCTGGCATCACTGCGTCAGAAAAGCTTTCTGCCTTTTGCGCCAGTGCCATTTGTAAATCTTTAAGCTGCCCATCAATATGGTCGCAAATTTCACGGACATAAAGCTTGAAATCGGTTGCCACCTGGTCGTTGCGCGAGCGAGCAGTATGGAGACGCCCCGCCACAGGACCCAATATTTCAGTCAGGCGCGACTCAACATTCATGTGAATATCTTCAAGGTCTTCAGAAAAGCTAAAATTGCCGGCCTCTATTTCTGCCAGAACCTGATCCAGTCCCTTGATGATAATGAGACTGTCTTCTTCAGAAATAATGCCTGTTTTTGCCAGCATGGCGCAATGGGCTTTAGAGCCTGTGATATCCTGCTCATATAATCTCTGATCAAATGAAATGGACTGGTTAATCTTCTTCATGATCTCGCCAGGGCCAGAACCAAAGCGGCCGCCCCACATTTTATTACTCATTAAGCATTTCCTGATATTTATTGACCTTTTTCATAGCTTTAACTGTATCAAATGCTATGATGCAAGCTCTAAAAAGATTATTTACTGATGTTGCGTGTTCCAAAGACAAGTAACCTTTTCGCGTTAATACGCAGCGGAGCTTGTCCTTTAACTTTGCTTTCGCTCCGTATTTTCATCTTAAAGAAGCAAGTTTTTGCTGATTATCTGAAACCTGCGCCACATCAGTTCTTTATTTATAGCAGTTACAAGAGACCATACATGTCAAAAGAACCAAAAAAAGAACTCCAAATCGCGACAGTCCTATGGTTTGGCATGACTGCTGCCGTGTTGGGCTTTGCCACTGTTTATATAACTTTAAAACTGGCTGGCAACCTCATTTACCCTGAAACAGCGAAACCTGTTCAGGTCAAAACGACGCCCGCCTCCAAAGTACAAACGGCCAGACAAGGTCAAACCCCACAGAATACAGCACCGGCAAAGCTCAATACAAATCCGCCTGAGAAAATTGGTGAACAGGCAAGTAATGTCAGAACCTACCAAAATTTGACAGAAATCTCCAAAAACAAGAAATTGCCTGTCAATATTGCCGGTAAAAACGCGGACAAAAATAGTTTGGTCGGGGCAAACAAGGGTGAACTGGCAGGTTTTCTCGTGCGGGCACAGCCGCAAGATATTCCTGTATTTGACTTTATCACCTCTCAAGGCGTGCAAAAAAGTCTGGCTGACTGGAAGGGCAAGATTGTTCTTCTCAATATCTGGGCAACTTGGTGTGTCCCTTGCCGTACTGAAATGCCAGACCTGGATCTGCTCAAGGGAAAATTGGGCGGCAAGGATTTTGATGTTGTCACTGTCAGCATTGACAGGGGCGGCCTGGTCAAGCCTGCCAAATTTTTCCAAAAACTCAATATCAAGAACCTCGTTCTCTATAGTTCTGCCACTCCCCGCCTCTCAACCAAGCTCAGGGCGCCTGGTCTTCCAGCCACTATTTTGGTTGGCAGAAATGGCAAAGAACTTGGCCGCCTGATTGGTCCGGCCAAATGGGCGTCTAACGATGCCGTCAACCTTATTAAGGCAGCGATTGCCCTTCCCTAAATGAGATATCGACCATCTCGCTCTACAGGACATAGTTGTCATTATTAAATTTGCGTGAAAGCGCAAAGGATTTGAGAGACTGCCCTAATTATAGGCAGGCTCTTATACTATACTCCTGTCACCCAGATAGCCGTACTTTCAGCTGGCTCTTTTGCCCTCTGGTTGCGTTCCGCCCTTCTTACAGTGCTAAGGCACTGCCGCGAAGAACGCGCCTTTCCAGAAGACAAAATTTCTCACCTGAATTTTTCGGGTTTCCGAGTGACAGGAGTATAAATCACAAAGGGCAGGACTCTTTTACCAAGCCACTATGCCCCACCAATTGGGGATAGCCATCGCGTTGAAAGCAAGATCCCCTTTGTGATCTGCTATTAGAGGGAAGAATACCTAGTTTTTACCCCCAACGACTGCTTTGTCGCTCACCTTGGCAAAAATAATAAAATTAGTATATTTTCATATTGCATACTGACAGGATTCTGATGTAGCTACTCCTAAGGAAAAATGACAGTTTAATGACATTTTTGTAATATTTGTTGATAAAAAACGATTATCACAAAACTGTTTCTATAACTTTTTGGAGTGTTCTTTGCTATGTCTACCAGAATGGATAAGCTGGATTCCCTTATTAATGCACCAAGTGGAGACCGTTACAGGTTTCTGATCGCTGGATTATTCCTTGCTCTCATTTATTTATTTATAAGTGTTTTCCTTAATATTCCCTCTCATTCCCTGCTGATTATTGCTGCTGTTATTGGGGGCTATATGGCGCTTAATATTGGCGCAAATGATGTTGCCAATAATGTTGGTCCTGCTGTTGGTGCGCAGGCCATGACCATTGCAAGCGCTGTTGTCATAGCTGCCGTATTTGAAGCGGGTGGCGCTTTTATCGCTGGCGGCGAAGTGGTTGGCACTATTAAAAAGGGTATTATTGATCCTGCCATGATTAATAATAGCGATGTCTTTATCTGGGTTATGATGGGTGCGCTTCTGGCTGCTGCAATCTGGCTTAATATAGCAACCTGGATGGGCGCACCAGTCTCCACCACTCATTCTATTGTTGGCGGTGTTCTTGGGGCGGGTATTGCCGCTGGCGGTTGGGGCATTGCCAATTGGGCAACTATGGGCAAGATTGCCGCAAGCTGGGTGATTTCTCCTGTATTAGGCGGCCTGATTGCGGCCAGTTTTCTTTATTTGATCAAACGGACAATCCTGTATCGCAGGGATAAGATTGCCGCTGCACAACGCGTTGTCCCAATCTTGCTGGCTCTCATGGCCTGGGCTTTCAGTACCTATCTGATCTTGAAGGGTCTCAAAAAGATTATTAAACTGGATTTCATTACAGCCAGTCTTGTTGGTCTGGCTATTGCCGCCCTGATTTACGTCTTTACAAAACCACGCATCCATACTTCAGCCCTAAAACTCAACAATAAGCGCGAAGACATTAATGCCCTTTTTATACTGCCCCTGATTTTCTCTGCGGCTCTGCTCAGCTTTGCCCATGGCGCGAATGATGTTGCCAATGCTGTTGGTCCTCTGGCAGCAATTAATGACGCTGTGTTTAGTGGCGGCATTTCCAAAAAGGCAGCTATTCCCTTATGGGTCATGGCAATTGGTGCTATTGGCATCGCCGTTGGTCTCACCCTGTTTGGCCCAAAACTGATCAAGACTGTAGGCTCACAGATTACGGAACTCGACAAGATCAGAGCCTTTTGCGTGGCTATGGCCGCAGCGATTACAGTGATCATTGCCTCCCAGCTCGGACTTCCTGTCAGTTCCACCCACATTGCTGTGGGCGGCGTATTCGGGGTTGGTTTTTTGCGAGAATATCTTGAAATGAATAACTCTGTTATTATTCATGAAATCAAGGCACTGCATACAGACAAGACCGAAGCTGAAATCCAGACCTATCTGGTTCAGTTTGAGGAAGCCAACCTGGAAGAAAAAGGCGCAATGCTCAAGGCGCTCAAGAAAGACAAAGAACTAAAAATGAGCAAGAAAGAGCGCAGATATCTGAAAAAACTGTACCGCAAACAGCTGGTGCAGCGCTCCATGCTCTATAAGATTGCAGCGGCCTGGATTATTACCGTTCCTGCTGCGGCAACAATGGCCGCAATGATCTATTTCATGATACGGGGAATAATGCTACCATAGAGACTGACCAAATATTCAGGCCATGTTTCGCTTGTTCTTTTATGCGTCAGTATCATTTCAAAATGGAGACAATCATATGCCCCTGATATTAGATGACCAGTTAGAAAAAGACAGCTTTCCCATTGTAGAGCTGCCTTTATCCAGTTTGCGGCTACTCAATGACACCCGTTACCCCTGGCTCTTACTTATTCCCCGGGTATCAGATGTCTCTGAAATTTATGACATGGACGAACAGGCCCAGCTCTTATTGATGAAAGAAATTTCACAATGTTCCGAAATATTAACAGACCAGTTTATGCCAACCAAGATTAATGTTGCTGCACTCGGCAATATTGTTCGTCAGCTCCATATTCATGTCATAGCCCGCTTTGACACAGACCACACTTGGCCTAATCCTGTCTGGGGTGTTGGCAATGCCATTCCCTATAAAGACAAGGAGCGTGATGAACGTATCGAAAAACTACAACAGGCATTTGCGAATCACAGCTAAGGACTCCCTCAGACCAATTTGTAAAACGGGACAATTTTCTCAGTAAAATATTTATTCACCTCTATGGAGTTTCACAATGCAAGTTGAAATGGTTCTGACCGCAATTGGCAATGATCGCCCTGGTCTTGTTGAAACCCTCGCTGAAGCCGTTGCTAATCATGGCGGCAGCTGGGAAGAAAGCTCCATGTCCCGCCTTGGCGGACAGTTTGCAGGCATCATCCGCGTCCTTATTAGTGAAGAAAAAGAACAGGCACTTGAAAAAGAATTGCTGCAACTGGACAAGAACGAAGACATTTCAGTGACCGTGCGCCGTCACAAGGAAACAGCCGAAGAGCTTTCAGGTCGTCACGCCACTTTTGAACTGCTTGGACATGACCAGATTGGTATTGTTCTCAAGATTACCCAGATTTTTGCCCGCCACAAGGTCAATGTGTTGGATCTGGAAACCTCTGTGAACAGCGCCTCTATGGAAGGCTCACCTATGTTCAAGGCCTCTGCTCAACTGATGCTGCCTGACAGCCTTGATATTGCCGAGCTGCAAGAATCATTAGAAGAAATAGCCAATGATATTATGGTTGATATTGACCTTGAAACCAGCTGAACCTGAACAGAAGCCGGCAGCCCGTTATGACAACCGAACCTTTTTTTCAAAAAATATATCAGGCTCTCACTGAGCCTGATCCAGAACAAAAGTGCGCGAAAACGACAAAGCTTTTTACCCAGTATGCACAGGTCGACAGCCTCCAAAACACCAATCTTTCACACCCCTCTCAGGAAGATGAAACAGCGATACCAGGCTGCCCTGCCAAACCAGAACTGGTCATTCCCGGCAAGGTCAAGCGACGCGGCCTGGGCTCAGAAAAGGGGCGCGCCTCCTTTATCCATGCCATTACCCATATTGAATTTAATGCCATCAATCTCGCTTTGGATGCCGTCTGGCGTTTTCGCGACATGCCTGCCCAATTTTATTGCGACTGGCTCAAGGTTGCGAAAGAGGAGGCTTATCATTTCAGCCTTTTGACTGGCAGACTTGACGAGATGGGCTATCATTATGGGGATTTTCCGGCTCATAATGGCCTCTGGGAAATGGCGATTGAAACAGGCCATGATGTGATGGTTCGGATGGCACTGGTTCCGCGCGTTCTGGAAGCACGCGGCCTTGACATAACGCCCTTCATGCTCGAAAAACTGACCAAGATTGGCGACCATACAACTGTAAACCTGCTAAAAATCATCCTAAATGATGAGATTGACCATGTGCGCATTGGCTCTCACTGGTTTCATCACTGCTGCGACCAGCGTGACCTTGATCCTATTCCCACCTTCCTGTCCCTCATCCAAACCCATATGACCACACCGCCCAAAAGCCCCTTTAATGAAGAAGCCCGCACTCAGGCTGGATTTAGCGATACAGAAATACAGGCCTTACTGGCCATGGAAAAAAGATGGATTAAAGAGATTAAAGGGTAGTCATAATAGATATTTTACATGAACAGACTATGGACATGATGTGATTTTACCCAGCTTATAACCTGCGACATTTTGTCATAATTATCTTGTTTCGACAAATAAACACAAAAAACGACTTATCTATTTCCCTAAAATCTAAAAGCCTTTCCATTTGGGCGAATCCCCCAATTCTTGAGGTAAATCAAACCACTAGATTAACCACTTTTCGCCCCTTTAGCCCCACTAAAAAACGATTTTATTTTTAATATTCATACATACTAATTTACTGATTTACTCTTTGTTCCCAATGACTTAGATATTATTTACCTTGATTTATTTCTGAACATGCTTAGGCTAGAGAGTGTTATGCTAGCATACAGTTATCTGTCCACCTTCGTAAGATGCCACATAAATAAGAGCACGGCCAAGCTGACAGATAGCAACTATTTAATAAATATCTAAAAGAAATTGATAGGGAGGAAATCTTTTGTCCAAAACGAATAATACCCCGAAAAACGGGACAAACCGTCGTGACTTTTTGAAAGTTTCAGCGGCTGGTGCAACAACTGCTGCTGTTGCCATCGGTAGCATGGGCGCAATGTCCACACCAGCACTTGCTAAAGGTGGCTATATGGTCGCCGCTCCACTACCTAAGAAAAAAGGCCCTCGCCTTGTTGTTATCGGTGGTGGTTCTTCAGGTTTGACAGTTGCCAAACATGCGAAAAAAAATAACCCAAAACTTGACGTTGTTCTTGTTGAGCCTCGTGCACATTATATGTCTTGCTTTATCTCCAACCAGTATATGACTGGCGTTGTTCAGGAAGACTTTTTGTCCAACAGTTTTGTGACAGCTGCCCGTAATGGCGACTATCTTTTCTTCCAGGCTGCTTTGGTTGATCTTGACCGCGAGAAAAAACGCGCCACAACAACTGAAGGCTATATTGATTACGACTTTATCCATTTGGCTCCTGGTATCCAGTATAACTACTCTTCATTTGGCGTTACTGACCCAGACGACATCTTTACACTGATGCAAAAATACCCAGCTGGCATGATGACAGCTTCAGAACATATTACACTTAAGCAAGACCTTGAAGACTTTGAAGGCGGCCTTTGGGTACAGACTGTACCAACTGGTAACTATCGTTGTCTGCCAGCGCCTTATGAACGCGCCTGTCTTGTTGCTGACTACTTCAAACGCAACAAAATCAAGGGTAAGGTTATCCTGGTTGATCCTAACGACAAACCTACCATTAAAGCACCTGGCTTCCTGTCAGCCTTTAAAAAGCTGCATAAAGATCATCTTGAATATAAAACATCTGCCAAGATTGAAAGCATTGATGTTGCCAAGAAAACTCTTAAAACTGAATTTGGTGAAATCAAGTTTGACGCTGGTGCAATCTATCCTCGTTGTCGCGCCCATCGCATGATTGAAGACTTCGGTCTTATGCAAAAAGGCAACCCACAGAACGAAGCTAACATTGATAATTATAAGTATAATATTATTGGTGATGAAACTTGTACTGTTGGTGGTGATGCCCGTCCAATGCCATTCTCAAAATCAGGTAATACAGCAAACTCTGAAGGGCATGAAATTGCTAAAATTATCGCAGCCCGTTCAATGGGTAAAGAAATTGGTAAATGGGTTAGCCCACAAACAATTTGTTACTCAATGGTGAGCGGCGATCCTAAAGAATCCATCATGGTTGATGCCAAATATAAATCTGACGGCAAAGGCGGCGGATGGGGCTTCACTGATGTGAAAGTTACAGAAAAATGGGATAAGGCTCAGGGTGAAGCTAACCTTGAATGGGCTAAAGGTCTATATGCTGACTTCTTTGAAGAGTAGAACCAGCATCCTCCCCCAAAAAGCTGACTTATGCCTCTGCTTTTTGGGTCTCAGGATATAATGAATATCCTTTCAGAAGAGGCAAGTCTACAAGGGTTATACCTTCGCGATTTGCCTTTTTTTGTACGTGTCTCCCTTTCCTGCCGGCCGTGGTGTATCATTATGATATTCCTCCCTTAATCGACCTCAAGGAAAGGGGTTCACATCAAATTTTTCTATATATAATACATTTGTAATCGTCTAGTTTTAAGGAAATAATATGGATCGCCGTACTTTTATCACAGGAGCTTGCGCTTCACTTATTGGAGCAACCTGTTTGGATCCTAGCGATGCTTTTGCTGGCAAAAATGATGCCAAACTCAAAGAATTTGAAAAAGCCGTCATTACCGATGCTGAAGGCAACCCTCTCAAGGCTGCGAATTTAAAGGAAGGTGATAGTTTTGTCTTTAACTACCCTTATAATTCTTCTCCTGCCTTTCTGATCAACACAGGTTCAGAAGTTAGCGCTAAGGGAGACTGGAAAGGCGGCGTTGGAGAGAAAAAATCAATTGTCGCTTTTGTCGCCATCTGTACCCATGCCCTGTCTTACCCATCCAAAAACCTTAGCCCCATTTCATACCGCCATAAGGCCGAAGGCAAATACGCCAAAAAAGATCATATGATTACCTGCTGTGCGCATGGCAGTGTTTTTGATGTTGATGCTGGTGGCCAAAAGGTTGCCGGTCCTGCTGAAGCTGGTCTGATGGCTATTGTTCTGGAACACGATCCAGCAACAGACACACTGACAGCCAGCGCCACTTATGGCATCAAAAAACTTCATAAAAAATTCTTAAAGCGCAACAAGAAAAAGCTTAAGAAAATTTATGGCCGTGCCGAATATAAACAAAAGGTTACTGGCAAAACAGCACCGATGAAAAAACTGACAGATGTTTCTGACAATATTGTTAAATGCTAGGTTCTTGTCACTAAAATCCAATACAAATATTTCAGCAACGCAAAAGCTGCACAACTCATAAAGTTGTGCAGCTTTTTTATTTCAAAACAATCCATAATTTTCCAGCTATACCAGATCTCAAAGGGCGAGACTCTTTTATCAAGCCGCTATCCCCTTACCAGTTGGGGGATAGCCATCGCGTTGAAAACAAGCTCCCCTCTGTGGATGTTGGTATTATCAACGAGCCATTAAAGGTGCAACCTGTAAGGAAGAAACATGATATTTCTTTTCAGGAACAACATGTTTTGTCCATGGCAGATTACTTTTATGCCAATCTTCAGGGACTGTATAAACGCTGTCATATCCCATATCATCCAATGCCTTTACAGCTTTGGCTGCGCATGTTTTTGACTGGCAAAGCAAGATAATGGTTGAAAAGATCGTCATATTTTTGCGGTGCTGCATAAACTGGTCAACATCTGTCGCAAATTTAGGGTTCAGCTTATTACCAGCAAGCTTGAAAGGAATATTTTTAGCTGCATCTGATGGCATACCCGATGCATTAATCTCTTCAGGGCTGCGAATATCAATAAGGATACTGCTTTTATCTGCCTTCAGATAAGACAGAGCCTGGCTGGCAGTAAGGAGTGAACCTGGCGTAAGCTCTTCAGACACTTGATGAGTCTTGGCCTGTGCAACTGAAAATGTTTGAATAAATTGCCCTGTCGCCATGACTGAAACGGCAAGACCTAAGGCCAAAAGATGCTTTTTCATAATAAAACTCCTCTTATCTTTAGATAATGTAAAGGCGTAATTTTAAACAAATAATGTTCTGCAATATTCTCTGGATCTGCTATATTCGAATATCCTAATATAACTTAGAATATAGCCCTAAAAAATAAAATTAAAAGGGGGATTTGTGTCACATAGCAAAATAACTTATACGGGAGAGTACCCATTAAAATGTGCCGCCCTGCATGAGCAACACGGTTGCAGCAGATAAAAAAATAAATTGATATACTCCTGTCACTCGGAAACCCGAAAAATTCAGGTGAGAAATTTTGTCTTCTGGAAAGGCGCGTTCTTCTTACA
>JAUTBZ010141361.1:0-12763 GCA_032361785.1 Lepetodrilus galriftensis | reverse complement strand
CTCAAGGCTGGTATGACAAGGCGTTAGCAAGTTTGGGGGGGCATAAGTTAGGACATTTTTTATCCGTGACTGGGGTTAATCAAGATAAGTCGCCTGCGGCTTATCTTGATTATGCTCTAGTATAAGAGTTTCACCTTATCAGATTTGGTGTTACAGCCAGAGCATATGGACAAAGAATTGCAGCACATTGAGAAACAGCGCGCCCAGAGCAACAATGCGCCAGAAGGCGGTAGGGTTACTCTTGATGAGGGGAACCACATCAGAATTAAAGGCAGGGTTGGGCTTGCGAATGTCCGTAACAAAGGCTGAGAGCAGATCGTAGCGTTTGGCAACCTGTTTGTGGACAGCCTTTTTCAAGGCGGCATCCAGCCAATAAGGCACAGTCCTGTTGATCTCCCGAACAGGGATATATTTCAGCTTTTTGACATCGCCCTCATTGCTAAACCCCTTACCATAAGGCAGTTTTCCTGTCAGCATTTGGTAGGTGATAACGCCGAGCGAGTAAATGTCAGCGCGGTTGGTTGGGGAAGTGCCGAGATGATATTCAGGCGCAGTATAGTCCACAGTGCCAAGCAGTCCTGGCAAGTCAGCAGAAGAATGACTTTCTTGCAGGCTGGAGACATGGGTTGAGCCAAAGTCGATAATTTTGACCGTGCCGCTCTTGTCAATCATGATATTGTCTGGCTTCAGATCTTGATGGATCATTTCGCGGCGGTGGAAGGCACGTAGTCCCTTAACAATTTGGCGGACAATGGTGCGGACATCCTCAAGATCAGGTTTGGGATTATCGGCCATCCACTGAGTCAGGGTTTGTCCCTCAATATATTCAGTGACATAAAACAGAAAATTACGCTTTTGGTCGGGGCGAAGCACCTTTATGACATGAGGGCTGTTCAGCCTTTTGCCGATCCATTCTTCACGGGTAAAAAGTTCGATATAAGAGGGGTCATCGGCAAAATTGACCGATGGGGTTTTCAGGACAACTTTATCGCCGCTTTTTTCATCAGTGGCAATATAGACCTGTGAGCGATTAGAAGCATGGATTTCTGTAATGATCTTATAGCCGTCCAAGATCATGCCTGGTTCAAGGTCGGGAGGGAAGGGCAGGCTGCCGAGCTTTTGCTGGTGGGCATTTTCATCTTCCAGTCCAGATTCTTCCACAGCAATAATCTGGCAAGTGATATTGTCATGACTGCCCTTGTCATAGGCGGCCTTGACGATAATTTTGCAGGCCTTATCCAAGTCATCTAAAGAGGAGGAGGTATGGGCAGCAATTTCCTTATTGGAAATATAATCATGAATGCCGTCCGTGGTAAAAATAAACACATCATCGCGGTAGGCGGGGATATTTTTATAGTCGACATTCAACTGGGGGTCGATGCCAAAGGCGCGCGACAATACTTCCTGGTCACGGGTCAGCCAGGCTCTGTGGTCACGGGTTAAAGCCTTAATTGAGCCATTACGCAACAGATAGATTCGCGAGTCTCCCGCATGGAAAATATGGGCAGAACCAGATTTCAATATCATCCCTGCAAAGGTGGTGACCAAGCCGCGGTCTGACAAATATTGCGCTTGACCCTGCGAATAGAGCCAGCGGTTGACGGCGGTCAATACGCGCCCCACCGAGGTCTTAACCGTCCAGCTTTCATGGGTGGCATAATAGTCCATCAAAAAGCTTTTGACGCAGGTTTCCGACGCCTCTTTGCCCGCCTCTGAGGTACTCATGCCGTCCGCAATCGCCATCGCAATGCCCTTGGTCTCCAGCAGCGGCATTTCAGGGGTCATCACCCCGTAACTGTCATCATTTGTGTCTTTCTGCCCAGCTTCTGAATGTTGACCAATACGGACAGCGGGCGGCTTTGAGGGAGTATGGGGCATGGCGAAGTCTCCTCTTATTGTTACTTACGTTTTGGTCAGGGATGACGAAAATATCCTTACAGCATTCCGAAGAAACACGCAAAGCCCTAACC
This sequence comes from Lepetodrilus galriftensis, assembly GCA_032361785.1. Taxonomy (NCBI): domain Eukaryota; kingdom Metazoa; phylum Mollusca; class Gastropoda; order Lepetellida; family Lepetodrilidae; genus Lepetodrilus; species Lepetodrilus galriftensis. Next base: position 10,793 of record JAUTBZ010141361.1, on the reverse strand, counting down.
CTCGTATTCAGCCATGACACGACTCACCACTATCGCAATGGTTGTATTTATTTAGCAATACTCTTGACAATATCCCTTGTAAGTTGTTTAAAATGCTATAACACACCTATTAAGTGTGTTTAATGTTAATATTTATTGAAGAGGTTCGAGATGAAGAAAAAGAAAATAACCCTGGCCACTACAATCCTGTCAGCCATCGTTGTCACTATGTTGGTTACGCCAACGCGTGCTGGTGCGCCTGCGTCCATTACATCTGTAAGTCAGTGCAAGCAGTTGCTGAAAGATGTTGGGAAAAAGATCCTTGCGAGAAAAGATGGCAAGCAAAAAGTCAAGGTCTTGCGCATTGAAGGTATGGCAATGGCAGCCCAGTGCGACCAGAAGAAATTCAAAGAAGCATTGGCGAAGTATAAGTCATTATTGGCAAGTTCAGAAGCCAAATAGCCCCTAAAAATATCCATAATTTAGCACCAACAGGGTTCGCGCCGATGCATTCAGGCGCGGAAACAGGAAAGTCTTGTCTGGACAGTGCGAGACCAGATAATGAAGCAGCCTCCTTCCGAAAATAACCCCTGATCAGGCAACTCAACATAGGGCGTCTTTTCAGGATCACCACACTTATAAGTAGAATTCGCAACTCTGGTGGTGAATTTATCAAGTTACCTGGATATAAAGGAAGGCTTATTGATATTTCTGCAATTCTTACCAGAATGATTAGGAGACGTTAGATGGTGAAAAAAGATTATGTCATATTTAAAGTTGAATGGAAAACGCAATTACAAATTAGTCCGCCTGTTCCAGACTGGGAAAATATTATGAGGCATTATTGCTGGACACTTATAAATTTTCTCCAAGAAAAAAAGATGGTGACTCGTCCTCTAGCCAACTCTTTAGAGGATATGACTGATGAGTTTGAACTGAAATTGAGTGATCTGACATCTCAAGGTGATCTATTTTATAGTTTTATTGAGGAAAAATGGGGCAACCAAACTGCTGGCAAGGATGAAGACCTCTTAGAACAGGTGCAAGATAAGGCTGTCCTTGAACGCGCTTATCAGAAATTTTTAAAGGCTGAAGGTTAGATAGCTAATATAAGGCAGAACGAAAAAAACGGCAGTCCTTTAACGGGGCTGCCGTTTTTTTGTGCCCTCTATCTGGACACAAAATGGTACAAAAGCCATTGAGAACATCAAGGCCTCTGATAGTGTCCTGAGCCGTGATGTTGAGAACAATCAGACTGTTTTGTTTCCTGTCACAAGAGTATTTGTTCGTACTACACTGAAAGTGTTGAACCTGACACTGGCACAAGGCAAAAAATCTGAAACTATTGGTACGACACCCGAGCATCCGTTCTATGTGGTTGGCAGAGGTTTTGTTGCCGCTGGTGATCTCTCAGTTGGTATGGTGATTCGTCAAGTCTCTTCAAATGTGAAAAATCAGCTACTTTCTGAAGTTACGAATTCAGAGTCACCTTTTCTGATGGCAGTACGTCAAAGATAACAGTCAGAGCGCATGAACCGAATCCGAATGCACCTGCTGGTAGTTATTCAAGCCAGAATTGGACAGGAACAATTTCGGTTGGAAGATCGAACTTGAAGATTGATAGACAATGGACAAGCAACAATGCTCATCCTGATGTGCACTTACCTTTTTAAAGGGAAACATTATGAATATTAATGAAAATATGCTGAAAATTTACAAGCTGACTCATAGTGGGGGAAACCCCACGACTGAAATATCAATGGCCTCTCTGGAAAGGAATTTCTTGGTTTTAATGAGTTTGTTAGATTTGAGTATTGATAACAACATAAACTTTATTATTGACCAAGGTGATGAATGGGGGTGCTCGTTCGGATCAAATATTGAATTGGCCTTTAATAAACGTCAATTTTTCTCAAAGATATTTGTTGCTTATTATGAAATTTGGTTTCAAAAAGACGACCACCCAGAAAGGATTGTTATGGGGGCTCAATTAAATGATTTTTGCCTTTCTCAATCCGTATATCAACGCACAAAAAACAATAAGAAGCTCTTTGAAACGTATTGGGATGGAGACCAAACCAGTTCTTGGGAATGGTCAATCTATCTTTTTGAAAGATATAATAAAGAAACTTTCTCATTAGATAGATATAATAGGGTTCATGGGTGAGCGTGATCATTAACAATAAAAATGGCAACTCTCAAATGACGATGGCAACTCTCAAATGACGGTTGCCATTTTTCACACCTCTTTTTCTGAATAGCATGAAGCACAAAAGCCATTGAGAACATCAAGGTCGGAGATCGTGTATTGAGCCGTGATGCCCAGAACATCCGTTTTATGTCGTTGGTCGAGGTTTTGTTGCTGCTGGTGATCTTAAAGAAGGAATGGTGATCCGTCAGGTTTCTTCCGATCTCAAAAATCAGCTGCTTTCTGAAGTGTCGATGAATAGACTGCTCACAGTTCAGAAACTGGAATATGGCAAGAGACCAACCAAGGTTTATAACTTTGAGGTAGCTGACACCCATACCTATGTGGTTGGCACATCACAGGCTTTGGTGCATAATAATTGCGGGACGGTACTCCGCCATATTGATGAGCAGTTGGCTAGAGGAGAAAATCCGATTGTAACTGCTGCTTCAAAAGTAGAAGCTGAGCAAGTCCTTAGGAGCTATATTTCTGGTCGAGATCATCCTGGCTCTTTCAGAAACACAACAAATGACCTTGCTCCTCAATATAGAGATAGTCCGAGTGATTGGAGACCTGATATTGATAGAGGTCGAGGACAGAGGAAAGGCACATATCATTGGGATGAAGCAAACCCAAATGCTCCCAGAGGTGATCATGCAGCAGAAGGTCAACATCTGCAAATTCATACATGGTCAGGAAAAGTAATAAGGATTTTTTATTAAAATGATGAAATATAATACAAATTATACACCCTTTCCCGTGAATATTCGGGGAAGGTGTAAAGAAATTAACCGCAATGGTTCTCTGAGAACTGTCATACAAATATTTACGAAAGAAAACCCTGCATTTTCTATGAAAGAAGAGAAGCAAGAGGTCATCAAAATAGAGTATTTAGGTGAAATAAAAAGGCTTGAAGAGGAGCTTGAAAAACGTATTTCATCAGACTTTAAATGGCTCTATACTTTAGAACAAATTGACATTGATATTTCTGGATTTACTGTTGAAGACCCGCATTGGTTCTCATCCGATCATTCTGATAACTTTAAGAAAAAATATTTTTTTACTCTGGGTAATCTTGAAAAATATCTTAAAGATACATATGATTTGTCATTAATAGATTTGCAATTATTCAATACAATTGAGTATTTATAAATGAAGCAGTGCTGGAGACATTTGCCACTGTATGGGAAGTCTCCCATTTCCCAAGATTTATAAGGAGGTAACATTGCATAGAATTTATATCGGGGCATCATACAAGATGGAAGGCGATGAAATGGTTCAATATCTTGACCTTGATCCAGATTTTTTGCCAGAACACACCTCAAAGTTTGAAAGGGCATTTGAAGCCCGCATAGGATCAAATAAATCTGAAGTTGCTGGAAAAGATTTTTGGTTTGAAGATAATTTTGATGCAGAAACTTATCAGACAAAAGTACCTTTTCAAGTTGAACAATATATCCTGGATCTGATAGATTTTGATGCTGCCAGAGCCGTTTTTTTCATAGAAGTTGATAAGCCTATTGAGGTTGCCAAAGCAGACGGAATTGAGTTGGTAGGTGAGATGCTGGTTGAAAAATATGATTTTGAAAAATAGGTTTTTTGACCACACACAGTTTTAACAGGTCGGCCGTTTCCATGTTAAGTTGGTCTTCAGCTGCGGTACACACAGAATTTTTTGGGGTAGTCTTTATGTTGGGCGAGGGTGAAGCAGATTCCGAGTAGTTTTACAGTGTAAAAATACCCTGATTTGTGGAAACCATTCTTGAGATGTGCCTTGATGGAGCGGGTGTTATTGGTGGCAATGCCGCAATGCAAGGTGTGAGTGTTTTGGCTTTTCAGGTAGTCAGTTGTGAAGCGGTAGAACCCGCTCATCGCGCCCTTACGGCGAAAGGAAGGGCGCGTATAAAGGTTATAGGCAAATGCCGTGCCAGGGGCGGTTGGCGCAAATACCCCATAGGTGATTTCCATTTCTTCAAGCATCACCCAACCATAGAAAACGGGTTTTTTGCCCTCAAAACCAATAACAGCCTTGTCTCCTGCTTTAAGGCGATTTTCGGCAAAGTCGCGCTCTTGAGACGACATTGGGTTCATCTCATCAATGATGTCCATAGCCTGAGGGCTGTCATATATTTTGAATGTGGCTGGTGTTGGGGTTTTTAAGGGGGTAGAAGGCGACCCTATATGTTTATAAATGTCTTGAAAATCCAGCAAAAAAGTGAAATTTTTGAGCTGGGACGCTATCTGTCTGAGTTTGGACTTTTTCTTTGCCATACGCCGCCTCTTGTTTACGCATTTATTGCTTGCAATAAGGCAGACCTACGCAGAATTACTGTGTCAGAACGCCACATAGCTGTTAGCGCATTTTTTAGGCAGGGAGTCAAGCTAGCTTTTAACTTAAAAGCTAAAACCATGCGCACCTGCAACAGCGGCAAACACGGCAAACAGGCTCAGGGACAACAATATCTTATGCATCCTATGAAGCCAGATAAAAGCATTTTCACTGTCTTTTGTGGCTTGATTATGAAACCAGCTATGCAGGAAAAGCGGTTCAAGCACAAATAATACAAGGGTGAAAATCAGCCAGATGGCTGTCATAAGATGTAACCACCAAAATTGCAGCGAAAGATAACGCTCCCAGCCATCAAGCACATAAAGCATGTAAAACCCAGTTGCTCCTGTTATAGCTGTGACGATCTTGGCTTGAAACGCAAAACTGCCTTCAAGCAGTTCAAACAGACTTAGCCTTTGGTTTGCGTCAATTTTTGCTTTTAGAGCAGGGATCAGAATGGTGGTCACGAAGGCAACCCCGCCAATCCATAAGACAACACCGAGGACATGAAGGGCGCGTGCCAGAGTAAAAAAGTCGATATTTTCCATGATGACGCTCCTTAATATATGCAAATGCTTCTTATTATTGTCTAAAGATAGGGAGCGGGGCGTTGGCAGGCAATAAGGGAAGATACAGGGGAGGTCTTTGCTCTGAGAGAGGGGGGAGTATTGCCAAAGGCCGTTTGTCTGGTTAGGGTGCAGCAATAGACTGTAATTATAGGACTTTGCCAAATGACTGCGACACCATCCGCCGCCCTAAAACCCGCGCCAGAGTTGGATCATATTGAAAATTGGGTGTTTGACCTGGACAATACGCTTTATCCGCCTGCGGCCAACCTGTTTGCTCAGATAGATGTCAAGATGGGCGAGTTCATCCAGCAATATTTGCAGGTCGATGCAGCAGAGGCGCGCCATATTCAGAAAAGCTATTTCCGTGACTATGGCACGACGCTGAACGGTTTGATGAGCAATCACGATATGCATCCTGACATTTATCTGGACTATGTGCATGACATTGACCATTCGGTATTGCTGCCTGACCTTGATCTTGGGCAGGGGCTTGAAGGGCTGGAGGGACGAAAAATTATCTTTACCAATGGTTCTGTCAGCCATGCGGAAAAGGTCTTGCTGGCTCTTGGTATTGCCCATCATTTTGATGAGCTGTATGATATAGCAGCCTCAGATTTTAATCCGAAGCCGCACCGTGAGACCTATGAGAAATTTGTGGACTTTACCAATATCGATCCGCGCGCTTCTGCAATGTTTGAAGATATGGTGGGTAATCTTGAAGTGCCTCATGCTATGGGGATGTCAACTATCCTGGTTCAGGGCGAGGGCGAACATCCCGACAAGGGCTGGGTTACGCCTGCGACAGGCGAGGAAGATTTTATCCACCATGTCACGGAAGACCTGGCAGGATTTTTGAAAGGGCTTGGCGATGAGTGAGAGATATTCTAGTGGCCGACTTTACTGCTCTACTTTCATTATGTCCTGTGGTCGGTAGATATTACATGGTTGATTTTTTTGGGTTAGCATGATTAAAACGTGCCTTGATGGAAGTGGGTCATCTGTTTGGGGTGACCTAACCCTAATTCCCTATTGTTGAATGTAACCGAAAGCGGAGTATTCCCAAGTGAGCAGCCAGACCAGCCTTGACAGTTTCAAATGCCGTAAAACCATGACTGTCGAAGGACAGGATTTTGAATATTTTGATTTGAAGGTGGCTGAACAAAATGGTCTGGATGGCATTTCAAAATTGCCTTACTCCCTCAAAATATTACTGGAAAACTTGCTCCGCTTTGAAGATGGCAGCACAGTAACCGCAGATGATATTCGTGCTATGGCTGGCTGGCTCGACAATAAAAGTTCAGATCGTGAAATTGCTTTTCGTCCTGCCCGTGTCTTAATGCAAGATTTTACAGGTGTTCCAGCCGTGGTTGACCTTGCTGCCATGCGCGATGCTATGAAAGATTTGGGCGCAGACCCCGCAAAAATTAATCCGCAAGTCCCTGTTGATCTGGTGATTGACCATAGTGTGATGGTGGATTATTTTGGCGGCGCAGATTCCCTGAAAAAAAATGTCGAGATGGAATATACCCGCAATAAAGAACGCTATGAGTTCTTGCGCTGGGGCGGACAGGCTTTTGATAATTTCCGCGTTGTACCTCCTGGGTCTGGCATTTGTCATCAGGTCAACCTTGAGCATCTTTCTAAGACTGTTTGGACAAAGGAAGAAGGCGGCGTCACGCAAGCTTTTCCCGATACCCTTGTTGGGACTGACAGTCATACCGTTATGGTCAACGGCCTTTCTGTTCTAGGTTGGGGCGTTGGCGGCATTGAGGCTGAGGCCGCTATGTTGGGACAGCCTATCTCTATGCTAATCCCTGAAGTTGTCGGCTTTAAAATGACGGGTCAGCTCAATGAAGGTGTCACTGCGACTGACCTTGTATTGCAGGTGGTCAAGATGCTGCGTGAAAAGGGCGTTGTTGGCAAATTTGTTGAATATTTCGGTGAGGGACTGGATCATTTGTCTTTGGAAGACCAGGCCACGCTTGCCAATATGGCACCCGAATATGGCGCGACCTGCGGCTTCTTCCCGATTGACAAGGAAACACGTCATTATCTTGAAGCGACAAACCGCAAACAGGCAGCAGATTTGTCTGAAGCTTATGCGAAAGCGCAAGGCATGTACCGAGACAATGACGCTATACCAGAATTTACCGATGTGGTTGAGCTTGATCTGAGCAGCGTTGTGCCTGCTATTTCAGGGCCAAAAAGGCCGCAAGATCATATTGATCTGGACAAAGCCAAAGCCACTTGGGCTGAGGTGCTGGAAAGTGAATATGGTAAGGGCAGTGAAGCGGATAAGAAATTTTATGTTGAAGGCGAAGATTTTACCCTTGAACATGGCGACGTTGTGATTGCAGCGATTACATCTTGTACCAATACGTCGAACCCTTCTGTGCTGATTGCAGCTGGTCTGGTCGCGCAAAAGGCGTTGGCAAAGGGTTTGAAGATTAAGCCTTGGGTCAAGCCATCGCTTGCGCCTGGGTCTCAGGTGGTAACAGACTATCTTGAAAAGGCAGGACTGCAAAAAGAACTTGATGCCCTTGGTTTCGCACTTGTGGGCTATGGTTGCACCACTTGTATTGGGAATTCAGGCCCGTTAGCTCCTGCCATTTCTAAGACAATTAATGATAATGATCTGGTTGGCTGTTCAGTGCTTTCTGGTAACAGGAATTTTGAAGGGCGGATTTCGCCTGATGTGAAAGCGAATTTTTTAGCGTCCCCACCGCTTGTGGTCGCTTATGCCCTGGCAGGATCACTAACGCGCGACATTACCACTGAGCCTCTGGGCAAGGGGACTGACGGGCAACTTGTTTACCTGAAAGACATTTGGCCGACCTCACAGGAAATTAATGAGCTGATGCGCAAGGCCGTCACGCCTGACATGTTTGAGGCGCGTTATGCCAATGTGTTTGACGGTGATGAAAATTGGCAGGCTGTCAATTCTGGTGGCGGTCAGACTTATAATTGGGACATGACCTCGACCTATGTGCAGTTGCCACCATATTTTAAAGATATGAGCATGGACATTACTCCTGTTGAAGATATTGAGGATGCCCGTATTTTAGGGTTGTTTGCAGATAGCATTACAACGGATCATATTTCTCCTGCTGGAGCGATCAAGGAAGATAGTCCCGCAGGTGCTTATCTGATGGATCACCAAGTGCCAGCACGAGACTTTAATTCCTACGGTTCGCGGCGCGGCAATCATGAAATTATGATGCGTGGCACACTTGCTAATATTCGGATTAAAAACCAGATGGTGAAGGGCGTAGAAGGTGGCTATACCATTCATTACCCTTCAGGTGATCAGACCAGCATTTATGATGCTGCTATGCGTTATGTTAGTGACAATGTGCCATTGGTGATTTTTGCTGGTAAAGAGTACGGTACAGGATCGTCACGCGATTGGGCAGCTAAGGGAACGACTTTGCTCGGTGTGCGCGCCGTGGTTGCTGGCTCTTTTGAGCGTATTCACCGTTCCAACCTGATTGGGATGGGTGTTATTCCGCTAACCTTCAAGGAAGGGGAGAGCTGGGAAAAGCTTGGTCTCAAAGGGGATGAGAGCGTTTCTTTGTCTGGCATTCGTGATGTGAAGCCGCGACAGGATATGACGCTGAATATTACCTTTGCAGATGGCAGCAAAAAAGAAGTTACCGTTCTTTGTCGGATTGATACAGAAGATGAGCTGGATTATTACCGTAATGAAGGTATTTTGCATTATGTATTGCGCGGACTGGCCAGAAATACGGCCTAAGGACGCCCGCAAAAACACCTGTTCTGACCAGACGTTTTGCTGAACATATAGAGCGTGTCTACTTTTGCAAGACACGCTCTATTTTTCTATATTTTTGACAGACATAATCGCCTCATGACCTTGGTTTTTCTAGCTTGGGCATGGGCGTTTTTGTGTGAGGAAAGTCTGCTTGTTCGACTGTTCTCGAATGAGCATGGTCTTTTTTTCAAGTGAATTTTTTGTTACTTCTTGTTTTTGCTGTCTTTAGTAGTAATAATATCTCATTGTTGTTGATTAACACCAATTTTAGGGCTAGAGCATAGATGATGACAAGTGGTCGCACTTGTTATGTTCGGGTCACGACATAACTATTGCAGCGGGCAACTGAAGGGTGAGTAACAATGCGTTCCAAAGACAACCCTGTGATGGCTGGGGATAACCTGCGTGACCATGTCTTTCTGCCTTTCGGACAGATGAAGAGAAGCACCCGTAATTTTAGCTTTTTTATTGTTGGTCTGTTATTCTTTTCTGGTTTTGCTACCTATTTTATTTTGCTGAACCTGACACCTGTTATCCCGACCAGAGAAGTTGTGGTGACAGTCCTGATGATCAACGCAATCTTAGTGATTGTGATGCTGGCCATCATCCTTATCCAGGCTCGGCGGCTGTTCGTGGCGCGTTCCAAACGGATGGCAGGCGCTCAGCTTCATATCCGCTTGGTTTTGTTGTTTTCTGCCATCGCTGCTTTTCCCTTGTTGCTGATGGCTGTTTTTGCCAGTTTTTCACTTGATAACAACCTGGATCACTGGTTTTCTAAACCTGTGAGAGATATTGTCAGAAGTTCTTTGGAGGTCTCCCGTAAGTATGTTCTGGAAAAAGGGGAAGCCCTCGGCATTGAATCCAAGAAGATGGCCAGGGATTTCAGCGGAACTAAAAATATTGTCAAAACAAATCCCAAAAAATATAAGCAATTGCTGCGGTTTCTAGCTCCTATCCACGGGATTGAGAGTGCCTATCTGATCAATAGCTTGGGAAATGTCACCGCCTCTTATGAGACTAAGAACAAGATAAAATATGATTTTCCAAACCAGACGGTGTTTAACCTTGCGAATACCAGTAAGCCCGTTGTGATCTTGCCAACCCGCGGTGATATTCCGCCGCAAAACAAGAATATAATTTATTATATCTCTCAGAATGATAATGGTGTTATTCGCTCGCTGATCAAGATTAAGAAACTGAGCAATAGCTATCTCTATACCCAAAGTAAGCTAGACAAATCCATCACGTCCCATCTGTCAAAAACCAGGTCAAATGTTTACCGCTATAATATGCTTAGGAAAAGGAAAGGCGGCTATCAGGTTGCCTTTGCTTTGATGTATATTGTTGTTGCTATGACCTTGTTACTTGCTGTGATCTGGGTCGGGTTTTGGTTTGCAGACAAGATGGTTGATCCTATCCGCCGTTTGATTGCAGCAGCCCAAAAAGTGTCTGATGGCAATTTGAGTGCGTCTGTTTCTGTCAGTGCAGGCCAGGGTGAACTTGCTGATCTGGGCACGATGTTTAACAGTATGACCACCAAGCTGCGGATGCAGCGAAATGAGCTGACAGATGCGACGGCTCTTATCAATGAAAGACGGCGTTTTACGGAGGCTGTCTTGTCAGGAGTGTCCGCTGGTGTGATAGGGCTGAATAGTAACCATGTTATTACACTGGTGAACCGATCAGCCAGCAGTTTATTGCCAGACAAAAAACTTGAGACAGCCATTGATGAGAAAATTGATACAATCTTACCGCAGTTTTCGGGTCTGGTCAAAAAGGCTGACAAGAATGAAAACAAGGAAATTCAGGGAAATATTGATTTGGTTATGGGTGGAAATGAGCGCAGTTTTGCTGTCAGGGTGACCCGTGAACAGACGGGAGAGGCGATATATGGTTATGTCATTACCTTTGACGACATAACCGAATTGCTGTCAGCGCAAAAGACAGCTGCCTGGG
>JAUTBZ010141350.1:0-12763 GCA_032361785.1 Lepetodrilus galriftensis | reverse complement strand
TAGCCGCTAAGAGACCATAGCACTTTCTTTGCAATGCATTAACTATCGGCAAAGAGAGTGCTATGGTCTCTTAGCGACTAAGAGAGCTATGTGAAACGATACCCTGTAAGATAAGCACAATTGAAATAACATCTTCCCATCACATATGTAGGTTAATTGCAAATTCAGGTTAATTACCCATTCTAGTTCAATTTAAAATTTGGTTAATTTAATACCGGTAATCTAGTTAATTGTATTGGTTCAGGGAGAGTTATTTTGGGATGGAGAAGGGATACTTGAATTTTATCTTATCATTATGTATTACAGTAAATTGCAATATTTTGTTCTTTGAATTATAAAGAAATAAAATGTTCACTTTACAGTAAATAAAATGTTAGACTGAAATAATCCGCGGTACATAGAGGTACTAGGTGTGTTATAACGAGGTCTCACTGTACTAGTAAATGTATCTTTTATTTCCTCCAGGGCGGAAATTGTCCTCGGAAAGATCCTAAAGAAGAAGACATGGAGGTAAGTAGGGCGGTGCAGTGGGCAGTGCACCAGAACACAAAACCCAAAGGTCTGAGTTCAAATCCCAATAACATACCCGGTGTTTTCAAAGGCTATTGCTGAAAATCTACAAATCTCTTGTTGATGTCCACATTGTTCTGGCCAAGTTGTCTTTTAATGCTATCATAACATTACTCCATACAAATTATTAATTTTCTAACCTAATTATTCATTGGTTTAAGTAATCCTGGACCTGAGCGTACAAAACATTTTTGAAAATTATTTCATGCTCAACTCAAAAATGTATTCACAAATCCCATATAAAATTAAATTTGCGCTTGAACATGATATCATACCAACATTTATCAAAATTTAAGGGCCTTATTGGTTATTAAGTTATTGGTTGAAAATATTTATATTATATTTGATGTTTGTCCTTTCAGGAGATCCAGCTATATACTGTCAACCAAAATCTACTGGGGTGGGAAGTAAGTATAATATTGAATTCATAATATTTATGTATTATGTCTTAACCATATGATATAGAATTTTTGGAAATCCTTTTACAATATATTTAAAGTTGTGTATTTTTTAGACTACTAATAACATAGATTCACTTACATATTTGAGAAAATAAAACAAAAATGTGTTCCATCATCTTAGATTAACTCTCTCCATGCTGCAGGCAACCGGAGATGCTGTGAACAGCATTAACTGTGTCTAATCCAGCAGGGAGAGGGTTAATCTAACTCACTGCAGGGCATCTTTATTTGCCTGCGGGCGTAAAAAGCGTTAAATACTCCCCTGATGATTGTCGTTTCTTACTTCCAGAGCGGAGACAGAGAAAGGTCTTTCAAGGAAACACATTATCGAAGGTAATTACAACAGTTATGTTCCTGAACCTGTGACCTTTGATTCTGCATGTCTTGGCGAGTTTGATGCCAAAGTAGAAATAGTAGGTGGTGGCACAGATGATAAATTGTCAGACTACAAAACTACCAAAGGTCCCGAGTTTGATCCCACTGTTTTTTAATATTTTCATTTTTTTTTTTATAGTTTTGTATTTTTTTTATCCTTTGGTTCTATTTCCATTAATTAAAATTGTTTCCAAATGGAATTAATTTCCATAAGTTAAAATTGTTTTTGTATTTGCAGGTTTAAGAGGCTCATTGGACAGACTACAGCAGGATTATGTAGACATCGTGTTTGCCAACAAACCTGATTCACACACTCCTATGGAGGGTAAGACAACCATCAATAACACATTTCCATATCAGGAGGAGATACATTAATGGCAAATATGATTACTGGTAAAAAATGGTCTTGATTGCCTAAAATTAAGATTTAAAATATAATCAATTAAGAAACACTGACTCATTCACTCATTCATCATTGCATATGGGTGATATTACTCATTCACTATTACTCACTCACTCATTCACTCAATGACACTCACTCACCACCTCATTCGATAACTTGCTGTATACTAAACAAAATTATTCAAGTGCCAGGAGCCTTTTTCATATATAAATTCAGCTTTAAATGATTTTTACAACAAATAATTTCCAAATATCTACAAGATCCATGTACTTTTCAAGAACTTGCAGACACTTGCATCGACAAGAATGACCTAGGCCCGTATTCTCAAAACTTCATAAGTCCTAAGAAGTTCGTAAGTCATAAGAATTTACCTAACTGGGTTTCTGCTTATATTGATTTTTGAAGAGATCTATTCTCACTAAGAAGTTCTTAGCTAAGAAGTTTCGAGAATACGGCCACAGATTCCTAAAGCCGAGTCCCAAATTTGGTAGAATTCTTCCCCACAAAATATTTGCTGGCCCGTAATGTATTTTATTGAGTATATTTAACATTAGGCTATTCGCTGACATAACATTCCTGTTTCCATGCCATCTAAATTCTCATAGTCTGGAAAACCTATGCGCACTCATTAAGCCCTTGCCATTATCCCCAGTAAGTTTGCAGCAGCTCTGGCAGTGCAGACCATGTTCCAACAATGAAAAAATGGATCCGTTTCAAATTCTCATTATTCAGTAATTACCGTTTTACCTGCCTTTAATGAGAAGAGCTATAAAGTGATACCATAGTACATGGAATGTCAATAAGCTGCTGGCTATCTCAGCATACCGCAATTAGGGTAACTGTGACATGCTGTAAATTAGGGTAATGGGAACATGCACCAATTAGGTTAACAGTGCAGTAATGCTCAATGTTCATTATGGCATAATGGTGGCATTTCTTCTTGTAATTGATGTTGGTAGGAAGATGTTTATGGGTGTTTGTGAAAATAAGTGGTGGTGGTTTGGGTTCAAGAAAGATGTATGGATGTTTATGAAAGTAAGTGTTGTTTTTATTGTTTTGAGGAGGTTTAAGAAAAGTTACGACTACAAAAATATTTCATTTTAATATAAATATTATTTCGTAGAATTTCAGATTCTAATATTATGGTTCATTTTGGTTAAAAGGCATGGAATCACGGTTTGTTGACATATTTCATGGTAAGAGGGGGTTGTATAAGAGGTAGTTGTTGTGTCAGATCTAAGATTTATGCGACTGTTAGTAATAAGACAGGTATCAACACGGCACCCTGTCTGACTCCTCTATTACTGTATCAACACCCCTACTGTTGAGGTATAAGATATAGTATAAGAGTTCATTGTTGTGGCACATGTAAGATTAATGCAGTCATAAGTAATAAAACAGGTATCAGCACAGCACCCTGTCTGACTCCTCTATTCCTGGTATTATGAGTACCACCACTGTTGAAGTATAAGATGTAGTTAGTATTGGTTGATGAGGCATGCATCTGTTGCTGTTTATGTAGCTGATCCGGCATAAACATAGTAAATTCTGGCAGGAGATGGTACCAGGAATCTATTTTCGTTCATCATGGTTTCACCAATCTGTGCGTATCTATGGACAAATCCAGAAAATAGACCAATCTATAACAAACAACAATTGAAGGATCAGTGAGCGCATCTCTCAGTCAAGCTGACAGAGGAAATAGCGGCTGCTTATTTTTCTAAGTATACTCTCTTCCACTTGGCAAGATTGTTTATAGATTTGGAAGGCATTATACTGATTAGGCTACTCAGTGATGGCTATCGTATTATGCTGGTTATACTTAGAACCTGATGTTTTCAGTTAGCAGTGCTTATGAATATAGTCCTTGTTGAAGATGTTTTAATCAATCTTCTTTTTGTGTGGCTTTTTAAATTATTTTATTTTCATATTTTTGGACAAATTTCATTCTTCTATTATAGAAGTAAAAATAAATGTAAAGGAAAATTCATTTTTAAAAAAGGAAAATAAAACACATAAATAAATCACACAAAAATCCCTATACATTTTTAATAAAATTAAAATAAAATGCAAAACTAAATCACACAAAAATGCCCCTATCTTGAAATATTACAAGTATATATATTTTGGTCAAGAAATAACTTGTAAATTCACCTATGACCCCCGACCTTTGGCTGTCATTCGCATTATCATTCCAACGCTCACTAGTGTTAAGGAGAATGTCGGAACTCTCTACTGTATGGTAATTACGATAGTACATGTAGTAAATCCTGTGTTGGCGCTACTGGGATAATATAATGGACGTCGGAATTATTCACAGCTCGAATCTACCTGCTGTGCTAATTATATAACACACATAGAGATGTGGATATAGAGCCATTATATTTACTCTTAGTGTGCGACACCTTTTTAATGATTGGCTGGTTGTATGTATTGTTATTGTTATTATTATTATTTATATTATTATTATTATTATTATTATTATTATTATTATTATTATTTATATTTTATTTATATTTTATTATTATTATTATTATTATCATTATTATTTTATTATTATTTATTATTATTATTATTATTATTATTATTATTATTATTATGATTTATATTTGTGCTGCAGAAGTGGTCCGAGCATTTACCCACGTGATCAACCAGACGTGGGCCATGTATTGGGGGACTTCTCGTTGGAGCCCGATGGAGATAATGGTCAGTATCCGGGCTGCATTCAGGGTGCAATACAAAGTACTACATAGTGCTCCAGTAGCTGTTTAGCCAACACATATAGTACAATAACTAAATGTTTAATCGTCACGAATGGGTGAAAGATTCCCATAGCAACATTAAACTCAATATTCACTGATTCATCAAACAACTTGGCCCCGAGATTACAAAATAACTTTAAGTACAATTTCATTCTCAAGCTCAAATTTTATTTAGGGATTTATGAAGGAAACTTTTAATTGAGCAAGAAATTGTATTCAGGAAATTATCACGATCCTGGAATCAGTTCCTACAAACACATAAAATACAGACAATGAAAAAAACATGGACACAGCTTGGGAAATTACCAATAAGGTCTGCGTCTCACCAGTGTCTCACCAGCGTCTCATCAGTGTCTCACCAGTGTCTCACCAGTGTCTCACCAGTGTCTCACCAGTGTCTCACCAGCGTCTCACCAGTGTCTCACCAGCGTCTCACCAGCGTCTCATCAGCAGATCGTAATGTAGTCCTGCTCTAAATCTTGGCATATTCACCATGCTTTTACTATAGCAGGAAATTAGGTAAATTAAACCTCAAATTATACCAGGCTGCGTGTCACGAAATGGTCTCGTACCTGACACACAGCCAACAAGAAGGCAGTATTAAGTATTCAATTTTAGTCGTCGCCTATTGATAATAATTTATGTCAAGAAAATATGTTGATATTAGTTTCCAATCCATACTCATGAATGTATTAACCACCTCCCTGCTGGAATAGCTAAAACTCCTGCTATTTAAAGCATGTTTAGTTGGTGCAGAATGAGAGGGGTTAATATAGTACATGTCATGTATGTATGTATTCAGGTCAACTGCCAGGTTGTGTTTTCCTGATCTATTTATTTGTAGAATGTACTAACACTGGAATACACGAACACGAGGATTTTATGTACACTTCCATTAATTTGTATGAAATTTGCTGGACTTTGTATATACAGTCGACACCCGCTTATCCGGACAGTTGCGTTCCCAGTAAAATCGTGCGGATAACTGAATTTCTGGATATCTGAATTTGGCAATACTTGCTCCCATTTCATGTAAATCATAAGACAAACACAGATATACGTTTTCATTAAATTTATAACATGGCGTAATTATTTTCTCCTGTTTGAATTATCAGAGTATTTACGGTACTCAAAAAAGTTAATTTTATAGACATATAGATTTGGCTTTATACTATTTTAGCAAATTTCAAGAATGAACCACACTGACTTTAAAAAGGGCTGTTTCTCATGGAAAAATTAAGAAATAAATAATGCCAATTTATATAATTGTTATTACAGGAAGCATACTCTGTTGCACGTCAATTCAATCTGATTCCGCCCGTCGCGGAACAAGCGGAATATCACTTCTTCCAGCGAGAAAAGGTGGAGATACAGATGCCGGAACTGTACCATAAAATAGGTACAGTACACATTGGTAGTATACGGATATGATGAGCTGTCTGTACCGTAACAATGCAGTTATCATCCTTTATCCATCAATACCAGCAGGTACTTGCAGGTTTGCTGCAACATTCAGTGCTATGGATGTTTCAGGCTTCATCCTGCTCTAAACTGACAAGCTGTCTGATAAGTGAAAGTATCTTGAAAGCAACTCTAAACCCCAATTTAAGTTTTAAAGTATTTTAAATAAATTGATATTGCCAGTAATAGCAGTGTGTATTATGTATATTATTAATGACCGATTCAGTTTACAAGTCTGGGAGTTAAAACAAAACAAAAAACAAAAAAACTATATGGAACTATATGTAGTGCTGCGAATGACCATTCTGTGAAATGGGACCCATCTCACCAGAGCCATAATTCAGACAGTAACACAAATGTCTGTATCCGTATTCCAGGCATTGGCACGATGACATGGTCTCCTCTGGCCGGCGGAATTCTGACGGGGAAATACGACGACGGCGTCCCCATCTACTCACGTGCTGCCCTCAAGGTTGGTACAGTGAGTACCCATTGTATACGTAATGTCATAGTGTGGTGCACTGAGAATACATAGTGTATACGTAATGTCATAGTGTGGGGCACTGAGTATACATATTGTATACGTAATGTCATAGTGTGGTGCACTGAGTATACATATTGTATACGTAATGTCATAGTGTGGTGCACTGAGTATACATATTGTATATGTAATGTCATAGTGTGGTGCACTTAGGATATGTATTTATATGCGTAATGTCAAATAATGTACATATGGTATCCATTATGTCAAATAGTGGTCCTTTGAGTACCCCTATTGTTTTTGTAATGTCAGTGTGGTGCATTGGGTATACAGATTGTATATGTAATATCATATAGTGGTGCACTTAGGCTACGTATTGTATAGTATACATCATGTCAAAATAACCGTACATATTGAATGTGTGATGTCATGGAGTGGTGCACATTTAGTGGAATACATATTGTATTGTATTATAGGTACATATTGTATGTATACATATTGTCAATTAGTGATGCAGAACTATACATTATATATATTGTTATGTCATATAGTGATGCATTTAGTACGGTACATATTATATACATAATGTCAAATAATGGTACATATTGCATACGTAATGTCATATAGTGTTGTGCACAGATTACATATATATTTTATACATAATGTAAAACATTGATACATATTGTATACGTACAATGTCCAATAGTGATACAGTTAGTACATATATTATATACACAATGTCATATAGTGTGGTGCACTCTGTACACATATTTATTGTATACATAATGTCAAATTATGGTACATATTGTATGTGTGATGTCATATAATGGTTCACTGAGTACACATGGTCGTTCTTCATTAAAGGAAAGAGGGAAAGGACAACATTTTACTCATTGAATCTCAGCAGATATTAATATTTTTTTTTAAATTTTTCGTCTGATTGCAATATACAATTCTAGCCATTAAGGCTCATTCCGACCTAACGCGTGCTGCAGCTACAACCCTTAACCCTCTCACTGCTGGATTAGGCACAGTTGCTGCTCTTTATGGCATCTCTGGTTGCCTTCAGCAGGGAGAAGGTTAAACACACAGTTTTCCATTGTTTTACTGGACCACAGAATGCTTTCCTGCACATTTTCAGCTTGACCAGTTCATATGTTTCTATGAGGAGCGATCCGATATGATGAATACACAGCAGGAACTGTGTTAGGTTTGCACGGGCCTTAACATGATAAACTTGTCAGATTATGAGATACGTGTAATGTAAACTCTTGTCACTAGAGCCGTCCCCTTTCTCTGTCTCCAGGGCTACAGTTGGTTGAAGGACAAAGTGTTGAGCGACGACGGGCGGCGACAACAGGCAAAGTTACGAGAAGTGGCCATTATTGCAGATAGGCTGGGATGTTCTATAGCACAGCTTGCCATAGGTAATCTATTGGAACTCCGTAGATATTTAAACGGTATCATTTCGTGTATGAAAAGCCATATACATTTTTAGAGAATTACGTAAATGTGACAGCCGTAATTTCAATAGCATCTGGATTCCAATTTACTTGTTTTCTGTTATATTTTACAATTTTATGATTTTAAAAAAATACTAGGAAATACAGCTGTGTTAATTTTACTTGTTTGTGTGTATTAAAAACCTGAGTCTAGTCCCATCAGAATGATTATAGCACTGATTTATAATTAATTGAGTTACAAGTTTCATAGCGCTACAATCTTTTTGTGGAACAGGGGACTGGACAATGCATTATTATTATTATTATTATTATTATTTTTTTTGTTTTTTTTGTTTGTATTTTATCTTTTTGTATTATTATTATTAATAATTAACGGTACCCACAAATTATGAAGAGCTAATTCATATGGCTAACTCTCTTCTATTTTCATCCTCTCAGCTTGGTGTGTTAAAAGTGAAAACGTCCAGTGCGTGCTACTCGGATCATCCAACGTCGACCAACTGTACGAGGACATTCAAGCCTTGCAGGTCAGTTACCTCCCTTTGTCGGACAGAAAATCGCTGCCATCTTGAGCTCATTGTCTTTTTATCACTTGCATGAGTTTATTTTCTCTCTTGCAATTCACAAAGCTATGGCAGTCGCTGCTGTGCTCATCACATGGAGTCCATAATTTCTCGCTTATTTCTCTCATTGCACCAATGGCACGACAGTGGGTGGAGCTAATGACTCGTGTAGACAGATTTAGTCACGTGTTTATAGTCACGTGAAGCTCTGGTGACAACCATGTACGGAATATCAAATTTCAAAAATCATAATAATTGTGACAAATTTGTAATATAATTGTGACAAATTTCAATATAAATCGTAATAATTGTGACAATTTCGGACATTTCTTTTCTACATATTTCATTGCAAAAATAAATAAATTATATTTTTTCTAAATAATATTAAATTTGATTAAATACCAGTACATATTAGAGATTTAGCATATTGTACATGCTTGTGACTTCAACATTTCCTTAGTTCCTTATCAGTGTTTTGATTTTGATTTTCAAAGCAAATAGATTTGATTTACTAATATGCCTTACAAACATTTATACACTGTTGCCAGTCGGTATTTTTGATAATAATGTGGAATTATGACTAAAACTATTATCATCCCATTTTCATAAAAAGTAGAAATTGAATCCTTGTGACTTCATAATATCAAAATCTAGCGCAATTTGTTAATTTTCATCTTAAAATGTTTTCTTTATGTTTTATAATAATTATTTTTAAAAATTACAAGGATTCAAGTTTTATATTTCAACCTGTATTAATTGGTTCTGCATTTCATCAGCTTTTCGTAGGTCTTCATTTATCATGTATGCTAACACTCATATGATAACTCATTTCACCGCCTTCATAAAGTATGTAACATTTATCATTTTGGGTAGCACAATATTTGTTTTTAATAATTTCCATTTTCTACCCTTTACCAGTTTGTCCCTAAAATCACATTGGATATACAAGAGCGTTTGGATTCTCTCCTTAATAACAAACCCCTTCCAAGGTCTCCGCCCGGCTCCCAGCGGTGCTCGTTGTCGTGGTAACAAAGAGCATTTCTATCTCCCTAACAATGAGACCTATGTAACAGTACACTAAAGTAACACTGAGTGCCAGTCTGTGATGTCGGTGTTGAGGAATTGCCTGTGTTGGAGATGTCGTGCTGCTTCGTCGACGTCGTCTCGCTAGCTATGTTGTCGTATCCTATCAGTAACGCTGTTGCGCGCGCATCCTCTGCCAAGTTTCAGTGTGCATATCTGGGTACGATGCCATGACATCTCACTCATCGCCATGGAGATATAGAGTTGACAATTTGGAGTATAGCCATTTTGGAGTAATGCCATTTTGGAGCCTTACCAGTTTTAATTCAAAACACATGAAAACGTATCAAAATTGTGATAATTATTTGTCATTACATTAACAGGTCCTCTTAATTGGAATTAATACAGTAATTATTATATCTAATCAAGAATGGATTAGTTACACATTGTTAAATCAAACATCTTCAATCATATTGCAAATTCAGCAATGCTGGTGTGATTCAAATTACATAATATGATGTTTGCTCTATTTTGACTGCTACGTGAATTTTTTTGTTTTCTAAACAACCATTTCCAACACAAGTATTCCTCACACTAACTTCTCACGACTGTCACAGCTCTGAACATCTCAGTAATAAATCTAAATCAAGAAGCATATCATCAACGTATAAGTGTGGTACGTTATATTGCACAGAGGCACGTGTGCACATCCATAACAAATGTAACGAAAGATTATATTTTCGTATTTATATTTAATGTAATATTGAAAGTTTTATAGAAATCTATTTTAAGAAATGAACAACGTAAAATGAATTTGACTTAAGTTAATTTATATATCAGTCATTCCAAATTCCGTATCTTCCCGTACTACGCATGCCGTACGGGAAATAATGAATAAACGTTAGCGGTTTTGTTCCTTTTCCAACCCTGTTTTATCTCGCCTTTCAGTCTGGACTGTGAACATGACATTCAGGAGACTGTTGTATGAAACAGACAGGCAGAGTAGATATACTTTCTTCTTACAAATCTCACGTCCAATCCTTTATCCGATGTTGGTGTTGTGCACATTTGCCTCTGGCTATATGTTTGCCATGTGGTCTGTGTAACGTGTAACATTTGTAACCCAGTTGTAACAGTGTCAGTACACCTTCTGTCAGCGGCCACTTGACTCTCTTGTAACATGTAACATCGTGGAAACAAAACCCGATAATTTGAATACCACGTAAATGAGTAATCACTGAAAATAGGTGCGTAGCTCCCTACGCATATTATCATATACAAAGATGAATCCACAACATTTTCCTAGCCAATTTAATTAACCTAGAAGACTTGCAGTACTGAAGAATCCATATTTTAATATAGCTCTAGCTATGCCCCTGAGAAATATGGTACCATAATTCGTGACCACTTTTATGACATAATATGGTTAAAATATCACTTGTTTAATACATATCGGTCATATAGGATTATATATGTGGTTAGTTGGAATGTCTCATAATGTAGGACATGATGTATGAACATTTATAGTATGTAATGTTACTTTTTTCCCAAAAAACATAGAAATACCTGTGACTGGTTTGGTTCTTTCGTAACATGGGACATAGTGAAACACATATGGGACATAATGTTACTCAATGTGACCTGTTTATGATTTAATTCAAGAGCATTTGGATGGGCCTTTGGATTAACTGAAATAATTTTGTTTGCTTGATTTTCACGTGACATTTTTAGAACATTGTGTACTTACAACGTATGTGTTTCTACAGATCTGATAGTACTTACGTTATGAGACTGTGTATTATTACTTACGTCGACAATTTGGCAATAGTAAATGACATTAACATAACATTTTTAAGCAATATATTTGCTTCTTCATGTTATGAAGTGTACTATAGTAATAAATGACCAAGCATAACAACGCACATTTGTAATACACAAATCCAGGCAATATTGTCTGCACAAAAAGCTAAAATAAAACCAATCAATATTGGCACAATGGGACATTGCACATTCCAATAACGGATATCCTGCATACTAATAGTAATATCCTTACACACACACACACACACACACACACACACACACACACACACACACACACACACACACACACACACAATATCTATATCTGGCATGTTGTAGACATGTTTATTCTACATTTCTAGACTAATATCTTAGTCATTGCGTATGTGATGGTTAACACATGGCCCGAGGGCATTGAAGGAATTAGCCCGAGGGTGCAGCCCCAGGGGTAATTCCTGAAATGGAGTGCATTACATGCTGGTAACGCCCAAGGGCCATGTGTTAACTGTCATATATCAAAACAAAAATACACAAATAAACCTTGTATACAAATTATAATTTTTATATTAATATGTGCAGAGGTTTTACGAGCGATTGAATGAATCGCTCGTAAAATACCTACGGTTTTAATTCACTTAGACAACTTTAGGTAGTCAACTAGAGTGCTAGAAATGCGAGCGTTCGAGAGTTCGAATCCTGGCAATCAAATTTGTCTTTACAGACTTGGAATATTTTGAAATTATGTTTGAAAAAAACAGCAAATACACATTCATGCGTTATTACATTTGCCCCCGTTAATAACACACTGACAAATGTTAATAATACATGGACAAATGTTAATAACACATAATTAATGTTAGTAACACATGGAAAATGTAATAACACACTCCTGATAATATATACTCAAAGCATGACAGTGTATTACGAGAAAACAACAGACACGTGTTATAGTTGGATTGCATATGGATAAAATATTGCCTTTGTGCTTAAAAACTAATTCATTCTAATCAATCAAAACTATGTCTGTGCGTGCGTGTGTTTACACGTGTAGGTACCAGTAATACGAGTATATATACAGATTTTATGAATATTTGTATATATAATGTTTTTTATTGGACTGCTATCAAGATGGAGTCACATTATCAGTCACATGATCAGTCACATGATCAGTCACATGAGAAGATATATGACAGTAGAATGGCGCAACCAACCGTATTTCACATTGAAAACTGTAGAGATATAGACAATAACCCACGAGGTACGAGAGATTACCGATTATCTTTCACTAGTGAAATTAATGTAGTAAGTCACGAGCTTTAGCGAAAGATAATCGGTAATCTCTCGTACCGAGTGGGTTATTGTTTATATACCACATAGTCAAACTTAAAGAAAACAATG